>JAQGAZ010000139.1:0-95761 GCA_034692225.1 Polydesmus complanatus
ACACGATGGCGCAACTTTCAAGTCTCTAGCTCTCTTAGTTTTTGAGTTATTCAACCGAGAAGTTTCAAAAAAGCCCCAGGCTTTTTTACACACTTGCTCTTTGAGCTCCATTTCTGAGTTTCTATCAAATGGGAAGGCTAAACTAAGGGAATTTCTTGGAGGTTTTTGAGTTATTCAACCGAGAGGTTTCAAAAAAGTGCTCTGATGGACAAAAGTTTCAGCTCCCAAACGATAAAACCTAAGTTGGTTTTAAAAATTTTTAACAGACTTGCTTTTTTGATGGATTTCTGAGATTTAATCGAATGGGAAGGCTAAAATAAGGGCATTTTAAAATTTTAACAGCTTAGAACTCAAAAACCAGTAATCCGCTTTTGAACGAATAATTTTTCTGGGATTGGAAACAATTGAATAAATTATTTTTCTGTGAAAAAACGAAAGACTGATTATGACTAATGATAAATTTGAATATATAATTAAGTTGCGAAATATCTAAGATAAATTGTAACTAATTAAATTCAAAGTGCTATTCTGAAAATTTTATATAAACTCATGTCTATGTCAAATAAAATCAGTCTGACTTTGAAGAGTGAACCACTCAGTTTACGGTCAGCTTGAAAACCAAAAACCTTTGCCTTGGTCTCTTCTTACTTCTACCAGAGAGAATTTCCCGCTCTGGCAAAATTCTCATGGTCAGTGCGATCGCCACTGCATCTGTGATTCACATCGATTGCTCCATTCAGCCTGGGTCTGAACTCAATACTGTATGGTGCCCTTAGCCTACATGGAGATCTCCCCAGTGGTCGAACAACCCGTTACATACAGTATTCCTAAAAGTTTCTTGACATGGTACAAGTATAGCCGCTCGACACTCGTCTTCTTCTCAAAAAAAATTTAAAAATGTACTTGGTCGAAATTTCCACCCAAATTCAACCGCAACTATCAATGCGGCGGTCCTAATAAATAAAATATTATAAATTGTCACTACTTTAAGATATTCTGAAACAGGTTAAAAATTGCGAAATTTGCGCAAGGAAGAAGATACTCTGTAATATAAATTTTAATGAAGGCGCGGTGGAGTCCATCATGGCGCGCGTCTTTCTCTCTCTCATTACAATCACAAACGCTTGCAAATTTTACTCGTCAAATAAAACAATATTCAATCGCAAATTTACTCTGGTCAATAGAAAAATTTAGCGCAACGAATAAATTTCAAATAAATCAAAAGCGATTACAGTATATTTTATTTTAAAAAAAAATTACAGCTAGTAATACTATAGTGGCTAAAACTATATGTAATACATGTAATTAATTTCTTACTTTTATCTGCCTTGTTGAGTCGAACAAATTCCGCCGCACAAATTGCACTGTAAACAAAATAAGTTTTTGTTTTGTTCACTCAGTTGCGATCCATTTTGACGAAAGTTTCATAGACGTGCCACTGAAAGCAGTAGGGACTCCGCCGCCTGCGCAAATTGACGAAAAACACGGCATCTCCGCGCCAGGTGTTGTTCTTGATCGGCGTCGGCGAGAAAAATTACTGACATCGTCACATCCTCGCACAATGTTCTCCAGTATCAGCCGTCGCAAAAAAAAACGTACCACACCGCACCAATTGTTCCCATTAATTAGACTACCGGTAGAATCCATTCTGTCAAAATTAATTACAGTGTATTCGATTATTCGCGGCCACTGCGTAGGTAAAAGTTTTCGTTCTCTTGAACTTGCACACATCAACCTTGAACGACATCTACGAGCTAAATGAGCGTCGTGAGCCAAACACAGCCGCGGAGAGGCGGAGAGCAGCCAATCACAGCGCTCGAAGCAAAGAAGATTATGTTGGAAGCGGAAACAGTATAACTACCCGAAAGCAGCGTAATTATTATTCTCAAACTCGAAAAATTAAAGCGGATGCGGAATTCTCGAAGATAATAATTTCGGATGAAAAAAACTACGCGAAAAGGCGGGGCTTGAGCTATAGATACATGTACAGTTACACGAAAATATATGGGCTACTTGCTATGATAATGGTAATCGCAGCGCTATAGAGCCGGATGCATTCCTTTCGCAGTGCACCAAGTCGCGTCGTCTGCAAAATTATCAAAATGGTAAGTTAAAAGAAGCGGTTTGTTTGTAATTCTTGCATGTGATTCTGTGAAATTTTTTTTTTTTTAAAAAATGAACTGCATAATAGCTGGTCCTCACATAAAAGGTATGAAATAAAATGACTTAGCAAATTGCTACCAAAAAATTAATTATAACTATAGTTTTTGGAAAGGTGGTGCATTGTCTAGCGAAGTTTGGCAACGAACTGTTCTTTCAGGACACAGATAATGGGGTAAATCTTTCACTAAATACATAAAAGAAATACCTGTTGCATTAAAGCATAAATCTTTTAAATTTTTGGCAGTTAAAATTGCTTAGTGTCAATCAATCAAAGTCGGCATTTGCTTCTATATTGTTGGCGAAGTTATTCTTTCATGATTATGATACTTCCACTTTCACCGGTAATTCGGAAAGTTCTACTTTCCACTGTAAAATTAACATGAAGGTAAAACGTTCACCTTCAATTATTTACGTGTACTGTAATAAATAAATCATTACATTAATTATTGCTGTTTTCAGATTATTCTTGGTGCCTTTAAATCTCTTACTTCGATCGATAAGTCGGTTGAAAGGTGCAGGATTCATTGCGATAGCAGTGGATCCAAACTCACAATAAAATTTTATTGCAGACATGGTTGGTTGTAAATAAATGCAAGCTCTGTTATAGAAACACATCTTTATTCTTGTAGATCTGGTGAAAGCTTATGAAATAAGTGGCTGTGAAACAGAAAGGCTTTGCACTGTTTACTCCAAAAGCGGATCTAACAAGATAACTATGCCTATTCGGTATTAAAATAACTTCCTTCATTTTAATGATTATTCACATACCTATGGTCGACATTTATAGAGTTTTGAGTGATATTCTGCAGACGTTTAATAATAAACAAATGGAAATTAGCATAAACGTGAATGCTGATTCTATTATCATAGAAAACGAAGTAGAAGATAAAAAAAGTAAGCATTCTGTCGGGAGTAAAATTAATGATTACCTCGTTGCGTTATCTCTTAAGATTCCAGAGGAAATTCGGTGGTTCATACACGTTTTAAACTTCAATCGGAAGAGTTTTCCCACTATCAATTGGAAAATGATGAAACTAGCATTACCTTTTGCTTGAAAGAGCTACGAGTAAAAAGAAATCGTTGAAATCTTATGATAAAAACATATTAAACAGTTTGTATTTATTTTAGGGAGTAGTTCTGTTCTCTGAAATAGTGGATTTACCTGTTGAGATGATTTTTACAACCGCTGGAAATCCCATTGTATTTTCGTTTAGCGTAAAAGATCAGATTGAAGGAGACTTTGTATTAGCCACTTTGTCTCCTTCGTCATCGTGCTCTCCCGAGTCGCAACCGGCACAAACGGTTATTATGAAAAAACCATCTCGAAAGTTACAGAAGAACATTCCGAATAAATTCAGCTGCACTATTTCCACTTCTGAACCATCCGCATCTAAAATAGGACCAACTCAAACCGTTAGAAAATTTGTTAGTTGAATTTACCACTTAAAAATATTTGATTAATTCCATTAGATTAATGAAGATAACGTGGATCCACATAGTCAAATTCCCGGTCCATCATTTCGACTGGAAGATAGAGTAAATTCAATAATTTATTAAAAAAAAATCGCAAAAAAAGTTAAAACTAGCGAGAACTCCACTTTCGGTTAATTTTTCACTATTCTCTTCTGAAGGATAGCCCACTGGCATTCAATTTTCTGTATTTTAACTTTTTAAGCGATGCCGAACGAATTTGATGCATAAATAGAAACCTTCAAATAGATCTCCAATACTTTAGAATTTATGAGATCAAATTGAAAAGAACTATATTTGCATTAAGATTCCTTATTATAATAATTTTTATATTGACAAAACTATTAATGTGATTACCTGGATTTTCAGTTCAAATCCATATTTGACTCTCCATCACATTCTCAGCAGAATGCACGCGACTACGAAAAGCTTGCTAGCGACACAGAAGGTGAAGATGACGAGTAGAGTAATGTATTTCAACAATTAATACGTTTAATTAATTTTTGATAAGTGAAATATTAAAAAATTTTTTTCTAAAAGTCTTAAAAATAAATAAAACTTGTTTAAAATTATATGAATAGAGAATGAAATTAAATTACATATACAGTACCTACAAATATACTTAGTCGAATCAACTTAGGAGATTTCAACTAAAATCGTCTTCCTTTTTTTTTTACGAACACTAGTGAGCAATAATTAAAACAGAACTAAAAAAAATTCAAGATATTCGCACTCCCTCAAAAGCGGGACTACATATAAGCGTTCGGTTCGATTAGCCATCTGTTTTTCTATATACATGTACCGTTAACATACTTATAAACGTAAAATCGATCGTTGCGAGTTCCGTCTCTTTCTTCAATCTTGGCTAATCTTATTATCGCAGAGTCGCGTTATTTGTTTTACAATTTAATCTTTGCCAGTGACCTCTGCAGTATCTTCACAATCAAACACATGATTCTCCTTTTCTTTACTTTTTGACTTCTGATCATAGTGCGACACTGGCAAGTAGCACAGTTATGTCATCCGGTTTCCCACCTAAACATACAAAAGTTAAAGCTCAGCAAACTTTATACAACTAGATGAATGTACCAATAGCGTCTATTCCATTTTCACGAGCCCTGATGGCGAACGGTGACATGTAATTAGCATCTAAAGCCAAACGTCTAGCTTGAAAAGCTATTGAATTCGCCGTTCGTTGTATACTTTCTAAATTAACATCCTGCAATAAAAAAAATACAAAAAAAAAAAAAAAAGACTTAACTATTTTTCAACTCAAACTTGAAAAATATAACAATACCTTTAATTTTACTAATTCGGACACAATCAGACTGTCTGGCATATTGTCAAACAATCCATCCGTGGCGACTAAAATTAAGTCTCCATCACGAACAGTAAACTGAGTGGTATCAGCCGAATCAGGGCTAAATTAGAATTTTAAAAAAAATAAAATGTCAAGATCTCAAAATAAAATTGTAAAGTACTATCCAAGACGAATCTAACCTGTCGCTTAAAACTCTTCCACTTTGAGCAGGAGGCACTAACGACAGTTGGTAAGGCGTGTTAAAATAATGCTGTTGTTCCTCCGAACGATGAACGATTTTACCAGATCTCACTACTAGAAACCCGCTGTCTCCGATGTTAGCGGTGTACACTTTTCCTTCAGATCGGTTCAGTGTAACCACACAAGCGGTACTGCTCCCTACACACAACAGAGAAATCATTCTTTTAGTTTTTATTGATTATTAAAAAAATATTAATAGTGAAATAACTAACCAACTATTTGATCTTTATTCTGCAACAACTCGTGGTAGCTTTTAGCAATTACTGAAGCAGGAGCTTGCGACTCGAATTGACCTAGTGATACCAGTCGTTCGCATGTCCTCATCAAAGTTCCAGAGAAACGCGATGGATCAATTCCGTAATTCCTCCAACCACCAACTCCGTCCGCAACACCTAATACAAGCAGAAGAAAAATAAATAAGTACACTTCTTTTTATTTAATTGCGTCAAATTTTTGACAAATCAACAGTGTTATAAAAATTATCAAAGTCATTCAATGTCAAAAGCCTAACCGTAAATAATGGTTCAAGAGAAAAACACCAACAAAAACAAGAGAAAAAAATTATTGCCGTCAGTTGAATATTTTGAATTTCTTTTTTTCCCTCTTTAACGATATAAATACTTTTTTTTCTTCCGTAAATAGATTTGTACTTTTATTTTCCTTCGCGCCTATCATCTTTCCTCGGCAGATGTTCCGACTAATATACAATGTCAAAATTCAAGATCAACTCGGAGGTTTGCTTTTTTTTATGTTCTCGTAGCTATGCCCAACCTTTACTTAGAATCTAATACAGTATAACCATCTGGATAAACCTTTGACATTTTCAATTTGGGGAGCGACCTTTTTCAAGGCACTACCGGTAGGGTCTACGTCGTTTCCAAGCGATATAATTATATAACGTTAAAATAAATTTAAATAAAATCAACTTTTTAAATCATAAAAATACGCATATTTCAAACAATTAAATAGGCTATAAATGCAATCTCCATTAAGTGGCGTTACCAGTTTCAAGCCAACTTCTTAATTCAGCGCAATTATTATCATTAGTAACGGGTGCGAGCGATGAAATGTGAGAGAGAATTGCCGGTGACAAACCTTTCGTTAGTGCATTAGTTTCTCAAAGCGACATTCGTTTAAATATAAATTTACCGCAAACTATTAATGCTCAATTAGCAAGTGAATGTTCCTTACAAAATACCGCGCCACTCGTTAACTTATGAAAGAAACAATGGTGTTGCAAAACTCCATTCAATCGTTTCGCTAATTTGAAATATAAAAAAAAAAAACAGTATATTATAATTATATTTACACAATAATATCACACAATTCACCATAAATAAATTTTAAACGTGTTTCAACCGATATTACGAAGTCCTTGAATCACCGCAGACATATAAATTATAGATTCTAGAATATTAAATTATAACCTACATTCAAATCAACTATAATAACAATAATTGTGATTTTGTTTTAACCATTTGAAATTAAGAAAATTTTATTTTGAAGGTTTCAAACTATGTTAAACGAATTCAATTCTGGTTAAAGTAAAGTTGCATTAGACAATTTCTAGCACTTTTTAAAACAAATAAAGGTCAAATAAAAGCCTTTACAAAATTGAAATAAAAAGCAAATTTCAATTGTTGATAAACTCTTATTTTTAAACTAATCTACAGGTAATATGGAAATAAAATAATTATTTCCTATAAAATACCTGAAAATAGATTGCAATCTGCGGTATTTGCAGATTTTATCAATAAGCTTAGCTAAAACAATTTAAATCCTCATTAATGTAGCCTACCTCAAAATTTTTCAATGACAAAATTTAAAGAAAAAAAGTCATACTTTTCGCTAGCACTTTGAACTATTAACTTCTCGTCGTTAATAGGTTTAGCAAATAAGTCATAAAAATTTAAAATTGTCACTCGTGATACAATTTACAATTATCAACCATAAGTTTATTAGATTATACAGTATTGAAAATATTAGCATATCAACGAGAATTGTTTACTAATTTCCCGAAATGTTGTCAGCAGATATGGTTGCCATTTTATAATTAGTTGTAATTTCTTATCGCGGAATGTAAAACGTATGATTTCTAATAAAACTTTTATCTTTTCCCGGTATTTCATACTATTACAATATGCATAGATTATGCAACTCCAAAAACACGTCAAGCTTTTATAAACTAAAGAAAACTCGAACAAACTAGTTTTGTAAAATCTCGTTAAATGAATTCAAAATATTTTTTTTTTTTTTTCTTCATAAAAAAATAAGGCGGAGAAGGGGAACGAATAAAACCGACGAGATAAATTTTTTTACTCGGAAAAATTTTACGAGTGTGTAGTGCGGTGTAACAGATCGCGTTTATAAAAATAAATTCAAGGGCGTAGAAAACTCTCTAATCTAAACCGTAGAAAGCGAAATGAGACCGATCGATTCGTTTCCACAACACCTGATAACTAAACCAGTCAGTGGCTTAGCCCGACGTTAATAATAATCTTTCGAAACCCGACGGCTTTTTAAATGCCATACGAGAACACCAAACCCTCAACTCATAAGGCAGAGCGGGCGGAACAAACGTCTGGCAAATTTATTATTAACGAAGTATCATCAATTCTTTTTCAACCTCACGAAATTAAGAAATCCTTTCATTCCAGACTTACTGTATTTACAAAAACCTTACATCATGCTCTAATTAAATCTGATGTAATTCTTCGTCATTCGTTCCTATCTAATTCATTAATTAATGCAATAAAAATTATATAGGCGCGGCAATTTTATTATTCCCATTTTTAACGATCACGCAATTGCCATATTTAACAGATCGTTCTCACGAGAGATGCGCAGAAAACAAACAAAATGAGATAACTTTTAAAGGGAAACAAAATAAAAAATATACTGTAAGTGAAAATTTTGGCACATAATAATTAGGAATTGCGCGTTAAGATGCGGCAATTCGTTTCAGAAGCGGTTTAATCGCGCCGCCAACCGGTCTTAGAATCACTAAAAGAAAAGAAAATTGAAAAAGATTAAACTAATTCTTCAATTAAAAAAAAAGTACTTATAGTACATCTACACGTGACATTAGAGATACGCCAGCTGTCTAACGAAGATTCTGTTCGGCTCATTTTTGAAGCAAGTAAATTCATCAAGGACGCAAATGATCCAATTAACCTTAACATCTCATTCATCTCAAACTGTCCATTAAATTTACCTGCGCTACTATATTTATGAACAACAAACAAACAAATAATTTTGCGAGACGAGAGAAGGGATCCAACGCGAAAATGACGAGCGATTGATTGCACGCTTCTCAGAAACGATTCGTTATTTTCATCTCCTTTTTTTCTAAATGCAAATAAAAGGAACACGTTTTATCTCTCACTTATTAAACTTTCGACCGCAGAAATTGATCTTTGGTCCAGAATATTAAATTGAAAGTGTGGCAGTGACAAAGTCGCGATTGAACTTTGCTTTTTCGTTGAACTCTCATTAGGAATCAAAATATTAGGAAACACTACACTGTTATATTTACTAAATTTCTCTTACCAACTGATTCCTAATACTTTTTACTTAGTCCGTTAATATCGGTTTCTTTCAATAAAAAAAACATTAGTATCGAATTATAATAATATTCAAATAATGTCATTGTAGCACATATACTTCGAGACCTCGACACAAAAACATTTTTCACTGACAATAATATTATATTTTTACCTAATACATCTATGGATTTATGTCTTCGAATAAAAAATGCGTCGTCGCCGAATTGTCCTTTTTTAACAATTGTGTTTGAAAATTCTTTGGGGAATCCGGACCAGGCCGAGACCAGTGGTGGCGGCTCGCATCCAGCCGAGACCTCACGGTGTGGACCCGTATGAGTTTTGCTGTTCGTTGAAAGGCTCTGTCCAGGACTTTCACCACTGCTGAAGTTATATGCCCCACTTACTATAGCTCTCGCTAACAATCGCCCATAAAGTATTACTGATTGCATTTCTCGAGTTTCCTTAAAACCTCACGCGCACTTTTCCACTATTTACATTCGATTGCCATCGTAAAAGTTCGATTGAAACGCACACATGGAAACTGAACTACCCAACGTCGCCATTTGCAATACGCTCCGCACAATTTTGAGCATGCGCACTTCTTTTGTCCTTGTGCGTAATCTTTTTTAAAAGAAGCAATTGCAAAATACACCACTGGATGGCGCTTGCGTCGCTAATGTTTTTTCCAATGGCGATTTATAAACTAAGAAATATTTATACAATAAGCTTGAATTAAAAGCAAAAATACAATAAAATGATACAATAATATGTTGTAATAATTAAGTCAAAATTTAGATTTTGTGTATTCAACAAAATAAAATAAGCATAATACTTTATAATAATCTTGAATGAAAATAAATTACGATTTTGAGTGTAGCATACCATTTAATATTCAATCGAAATATATTTTTTTTTTTAGAAAAAAGTGATTCAAGTTAATACGAATGATTAGTTATCATATTTTTAACTTAATTATAAATTATTACAACGTAAGCGTTGCAAAGTGAAAGTTTAAAGATGTTTTTACCACCGTCATTTAAATGCAAGGATTTAATTAGACGGGTCGGTTTATTGTTAACAGACAGCTTCAGCAAAATGTTGTCAGGATCATCAAATATAGTCATTTCAAATAATTAGATTTAGTCATAAATTATTATTGTTGCGGCGGTCTTTCACCCCAATTAAATCCTCCCGGTCGCTCTTCTGGAAGAGGATTATAGTTAGGATCATCTTGATTGGCATTGTCATCCAGTAAAGTTTTTCTAAAAAAAAAAAAATATATATTAGATATTCGTTTCCACGAGAAGAAAAACATGGTTCACAAATTCCCACTCACAAAATTCTTGGAGTCTGTAAGAGACGCATCCCACCATTTTGATTTGGAAAAACGTCTTCAAGAAAATAATACATGTGACCAACAACAATTCCTTTTATCAAAAATAGTTTACTTTAATACGGTGTTGCAATTACGTTTTCCTTTTAAAAAAAATCAATTGTAAATGTTAAACAACTTACCCATTACATCTACGATAATTGAATTGCCCAATAATAAAGAAAATCCTAATAGTACCCAAGGTAAATAAGGAGCTTGGAAATTCAAAAGACCGAAAAAGTTCATTCGCACAAAAGGGTTTCTCCTACTCCAGACGTACACTAACATAATAGTAAATGCCTGACCCAGAAACGGCAAATTGGCAAATAGCGCTATTAGCTAAAATTAATAATAAATAATAATATTAAGATGATAAAAATAATTACTATCCAAATTACACGGTAAACTTACTATCATTAACGCTCCTCCGAAAATAAACATGAAAAAGAAATCAGCTGTTCGACCACGAAAAGATGCCTCTTCCAACATCCGACAGTATCGATACGTAAATGTTATATTAAAAAGGAAATTAAAGCCAAATGTTCCAAAAAATAAAAAGGTTGTAACCATTCGCCATAACTGCAATTAAATAGGAAAAAAAAAAGTTATTACACGTGTAGCCTACTAGTGACGCCCTACATGTAATAAGAGTCCCTCGGTTTATAAAACGAAAAGTGGGTCTTGTAACAAATATATCTTCAGTAAAAAAGCATTTTTTAAAGTATATCGAGTGCCGTGATTTAATAATTGATTCAAGATACCGTAAATTACCTTTAAACTACACTGTACATGAAAGCGATTTGACACCAACGATCTGGTTGTTACAGATTTCAAAATTCTTAGATTAATCATTAATTATTATTACAACATACCGCTTCCAAGTCTATAATTTTCAGAATAATTATTCAATCAGCTTCGAAATATAATCGTTTCTTTAAAACGGCAAGTGCTTCGGGCTTGAAATTGTCTGCTTTATACCAATCAGAAAAACTGAAAGTCATTTGTTTACCTGATAATGTCGAAATACTAATTCAGGGTTGAAATATAATTGAAACGGCGACACAATGTCCATTTGCTACACGCATTAAGAAAGACATAATTAAAAATCTTACAGAATAATAATAATAATAGTTTAGAAAATGAGATTTTTTTGTATAGTCACCACAGCAAACGTCGTAATCACACATGCTGACGTGTAAACCCTGGTCACCGTTGGCATTTGAAAATATTCTTGAACAAATGATTGATACGCCATCTTAATAATACCTTAATCATAACCAATATACAATAATTCTGAACTAAAAGTTAGCTAATTGTAGGCTAAAATTTGAACGATCAATCCAAAGATGGGCAGCGCCATATTTCTTCACTGATAGGAAACGTAAAAGAATACAATCGGTAACCGATGCTCGATTCTTAAATCGAAATCGATTACGCATTATCGATATGCGCCCGCAAAATTCAAATCATTAAAAGAAAAATAATTTTTATCAGCTGGATGTCAGTAAATTTGTTATTAATAACGTCACCAATTCCATAAAAAAATTTCATATTACGCAAATAAAGACTCAACCACTTTATTTTGTAAAATGTACTTTTTGTTTTTAATTATTTATTGGAACATATCTTCATTGGGAATAAGATGGACCACAACAATGCTGCGATAGGATTTGCTTAGTTACAATTAAAAAATATCGCAAAAACACTCACCCTGTTTCACATCAAAAATGTATTTAAGGATGAGGTCGGAGTGGTCAAATATATATAAAAGAGAAATAGAGAGAAGGAAAAAAAAAATATGCCAAATTTCAATATTATTAAGGTTTTTTTTTTTTTTTTTTCCTTTCCAAAACAAAAAACAAAAGTTTAAAAAAAAAAGTGAACATGCTCCACATAAAGTATATCAAAACAAAATCGATCGCAATCAATTTATATAAACTATTTTCAATCGATAATAACTCACACTTTTTTTTTTTTTACTTTCTATAATAATTATTATTATTGCTTGTTATACAGAAATCGTTTCAACATTCCACGCATGCGCGATGCACGTTTATGGTAAATTTTCAGTACCCAATCTACAAAAAATGATTTCGAAAGCCCGTTTCACAATTATTTCTATGCCAGAGTAAAATGCTGCCTTAATTATAAACTTTTTTTTTCTTTTTCTCCAACAAAAAAACAAAAACAAAAAAAACAACACACAAACAAAAAATTAAATTTGATTTTTTTTCTCCCCCCTCAAAAATTGAAAATGATGCAAACTCCCTTCATAAAAAAAAAATGTCTAAAAAGCGTAGATTGGAACTTAATGAAACAAACTTTTTTTTGGGGGAATTTGAGGAAAGGTAATAAGTGAAAAAGTGCAGGTATCGGTAGTGAAATCTAAAGATGAAGTAGAATTTCTCTTCTCTTCAGTGAAATCTAGGTGGCATTATTATACTTTTTTGTTTTGTTTTGTTACCACATCACCTTTCATATTTAAACATCATTTTGTACCTGAGATTTAACAAAACAATGGGAATTCAACATTCAATTTACAAATCTTACAATGTATAATGACATAGAACCACATTATTAATGAACATGTTAGCTTGACGTAGTACGCTAGCGGATGCTAATCGGAAGAAGAAAACAAAATCAAAAATTTATATTCAATTTATCAATAATTATTTTTCATTTTTACTAATATTTTTTTTTTTTCTTTTTGACAAAAAAAAAATCTGTTCATTTTAATCTCTTCTTCAAATTCAACAAAAATATATATATTTAATAATAATAAAAAAAAAAGTTGTTTTTCCCAATAATTATTAGTGATTAATACGTAATTAAGCGTTTGCATTTGGACGCTTTTACAATAATAAGCTACAATAATATTAAAAAATCGTTCCAATCAATATGAATCCATCAATCCAATGACACAAATATATAAATACTTATATGATATAAAAAAAACAATTATTATTATTATTTTTTTTTTTTTTTTGTGAAAATAAAAGAGCAGTAAATATATGGCAGAAAAGGCAGCAATTACAACAGCATATTCATTATTCAGTAGCGCATAATTATCATAGCAACAAAGTTGGTAATATCCCCGTTAATATTATTTTGTTTTTTAGTACTGTATATATAAAAATGCACATCAAATGTCCACCACATTTAATTGTTTTTTTTTGTTTTGTTTCTTTTAATTTTTCGGTCCAATTTATTCATCACATTTCATTCATCATCGATCCTTTAAAAAAAAAATGTCCTATACTAAATTTCTCAGAAGACGCGACGAACAGTCTAATTAATTAGTATAGATTGTTTTCATTTTTAATGCTCCGTTAAAATTCATTTTTTTTTACAATACACGGTTTTACCAATTTAAAAAAATGGAAGCAAGCGCCAAAAACACGAAGAACTGATATCGTTCTATGGGCACCACGAGGGCAGCGCTTGCATAGGTAAACCTGTATACAAGTATTTTAAAAAAAAAAATAATATTAATTAATTCAACTAATAATAGTACCGTACATCTTATTTTTAGAAAAATTAATTGTAAATTACATCAGATTTATTTTAGCCTAACTTTTGGTTTTCTCTTTTTTTTTTTCTTTAAAAAAAAAAAAAGATACTAGGTTTTCTCACAATTATTTGTCTTTTAAAAACGTTTCTACTTTTCATCTTCATCAAAACAACAAAAAAAATTTTTTTTTAAAAGTTAAAAAAAAAAAAATTAAACAAAAAACATTATCATTTCTATAATATTATATAATAATGATTTATTGCTGTGATTTTTTTTGGGGGGTGTTATAATAGGGAGTGTACAAGTATATGTCACTACATCAAAGATATAAATGGAGGTCAGAAAGTTTGACTCTTACTTTTTTTTTTTTTTTGTTCATTCGCACGATTTTGTTTACATTTTTTGTTCATACACATTGTTTACATTTTTCATATAATTATGATTATACCGTATGTCTGTATATACATTACATATAAACCACAACAAATAAAATTGAAATATGAATGAGTGATTGGGGGAGGAATAAAAAAAAATTATAAGATAAAAAAAAAATAAATTTGTGTTTATTTTTAATTGAAAATAATTTATCGATGAATTAATTAAAAGAGAAAACAAAAAAAATATACTAAGCGGAAAAGTTTACTATTTGGCACATTTTGCAGTGCCACTTTTTTGGTTGACTTTTTTATTGTTGTTGTTGTTTTTAAATCGAATAATTTTGTTTCAGTATAAAAAGTTAGAATAAGTAGATGATTAGAAGATGCGGAGAGACAGAGAAAGATAAAAAGAGAAAGTGAATGAATGAATATGAGAGAAAAAAGTTAAAAATTTTTTTGTATGATTTAAATTTTTTTTTTTTTTTTTTTTGTTTTTGTACAACATTTTTTTTTTTTTTTTTTTTTTGAACATTATCTCGCACTTGTAGAAACTGAGCCCACGGGTTATTTATTTATTTATTTTTATTGTTATTTTACTTTTCATCAATAAAAATTCTTATTTCCTACTCTAAAATTCCGATTAAAAAACACAAAATTTGAAATAAAAAAAGAAAAAAAAAAAAAAAAAAAATTTTCTGCTCTATTGCTGGTAAACACCCTGTATTACCAGAATGCCCTAAAAACAATTCTATGGGTCAACTAACAATTTTTTTGTTTTTTTAAATCCTCCTCCTGCCTTCATTATCATGTCTTCACTGTACACAAAATATCAAAATCAAACATTAGAAACCTTCATATTATTAACAATACACTCGCGCCTTCATAATAATAATAATTATTATAATAATCATTAAACCCAAAATACTTTTTTTTTTCTTCATCATCAAATCGATTACAATTAATAACTAACAAATTGATCACCGATATTCACACAATGATAACACCCACACCCATCAACCTTAATTTAAAACGTAATTATTGTATTGAATAAGTTGTACTTTTTTTTTAATAATTATAATAGTCACATGATTTGTTTCATTATCTATTTGAAATATTAAGATTAATGTATATAAAAAAAAAGTAATAATAATAATATTGTTGTTGCAGGACTTCTACACTTCGCTTTTGCATATTTTTTTTTTTTTTGGTTGTATACATCAGTACTATACACGTACATGTAAATTTCCTTTTTCGTTGAATACGACTTTTTAAATTTTTTTTAAATGTATTTCATAGTAAATACAAGGCAATCGATTTTATCACTAAAATGTCATCACCAAGTCCAAGTCGCTTTCTATCTAATTTCTTTTTTTTTTTTTTTTTGCTTTAGTTATATATATATATATATTTTTTTTCTTTTAATAAAAAGAACAAAAATAACACGAAATTGGCCAACAAAGCTTAACCCGATAATTAACATACAGTAACTTCATTTTAACGATTTTTTGGTTAATGTGACGCCAAACGGATATGTATTATAATACACAATCAATGAAAAACACCCATTTTTTTTTAACATTCGGGAGACAAGAAAAGGAAACCCAGTTTCGTATTCAACTAACGTTTAAAAATAATCGAATGCCCATATTCAAAAAGTACGAGAAAAACTCTATTTGCTTGTTTATATTAATGACAGTTTCAAGTAAAGGCACTAAATAAAGATGAAATCTATTTATAGTTTTTAACTCGGTATTTGTTTGTTTGTTTTTTCTGTTTTTGCATTAACCTTAGTTAGTGTTTGTCGTCAGAAATTTACGAAAAAATTTATTATATTTCGCCATTAAAAATAAAAATTAAAATAATGTTATTCGCTGATTATCATTTTGTTATTGATTCAATTATTTCATTAATTATTATTACCTTGATTATTGACATTAGTTGTCGATATAATTTGTAATTGGGTAAAAATGCAGTACATAGAAACTTAAATATGTCAATATAACACAAAAAAATAAAATAAAAATATTAATTAAAAAATAGAAATGCAACAAAAATCCGTATAACTTAATAAATCAATGTTTCATGATTACATAGTTTTTGTATACTGGCCTTGATTAAATAGTGTCATCAAAACATGAACAAAAAAGAATATAAGTAACAAAATAATAAAAGGGGGGGGAGAAAAACATGAATAATAACAAAGACAATAAAACTGATAATGTATCATATTTATACAAGAAAAATCTAATACACGTAACGTAATAAAATGCCCTTCGCAATGTAAATAAAAGTGTAATAGTTAAGCGATGATTGGCGCCTTTTTGGAGGAGCAATTGCACTAGGTATATCGTGCATACCAAAAATACGGTAATGAGGATGAAGATGATTAAAAGCAGAGGTAGAAAAGTAGGAAATGGTAGAAAAAAGTTTTTGAATTAAAAATTCAATATAATTTAATTATGCCAAAAAAAAAAAGAGATATGATTTTAAATATAGTTCAAATGATTTAAAGTTACGGTTAAAATGTCATTTAATTCCGCGCAAATACGTGAGTCGCGAAATCGCGAGTCAAAATTGAGAATATAAAATATATAGAAGACGAAAAAAAAAATTATACATTTACTGTAATCATTATTTTTTGTTTGTCTGATAAATAAGTTGCAACAAATTGAAATGTGTAATCTAAAATATTCCAAATAAAACTGCTTTAATGGAATCACAATCGTAAACATAAATAATTATTAAGCAGAATAATAGCACGCATTTAAAAATTGATTGATCATTTTTAGCCTAATTAAAAAAATGTCTGATTTATCTCCTTTTTATTTCGAATTATTTAGCACAAACCAGATCACTTAAATAGTCTGCAAACTAAATCGTAAGCTGCATAAAGTAGTCACACAAATTTAATCACAAAAAAAATGACTAAATGGCAGTGCATTTTTCTTCTTTTTTTTTCGAATAAAAAATAAAGAGAATATATAAAAAAAAACTATGTTTCAATCTATAATTAAATAAATCTCTCTTTTTATCTTAAATTATATTTAAAAAGTTTTAAAAAGAATACTCAGCCTCATAATTAGCATAAAATACTGCGCCACCAGTGACGATTTTTTTTTTATTATTATTATATTAACGTAACCTTTTAATTAAATAAAAAATAGTTATGAACCACAACCAACTTGTTTTTCCCAAGCTTTTAAATTATTAATTAATCCCGTAACGTATTCACTTTAGAATTCAGAACAATTTCTAATGCAGCAAAACAAATGGCATGATTATGAAATAACATGAAGCAGATGTCAGATTTTCCAAATTAATTTTTAAACGAACCAACCCAACCCAATCCACCTCTGTCTCCTTTATCTTTTATCGCGTGACCGAGGAAATAATTTCTTTCTACTTAAGAATAAAAACAATATAGGATGATGCGAGTAAGATTGAGCAGTAAGGAAATTGATTCTCCACCTCAATCCCTCTCTTCCATCATCTTTCATTGCGAAGAGATAAAATAAAAATGTGGGGTGGGATTAAGAAAACTAATCAATCAAATACAACGGATGTATAGAAAATGTCGCAGCGCAAATAATAAATGATAGTAGGTATTTTGGGGGAAAAAAAAAAAAATCTTGCTTCTTCCCCCCACAGCCCTAGCTATGTTTCTTTTCTTTTTTTAATATAATGGTATTATCAAAATATTAAAGTCGGAGAGTTATATCATCCGATCGCTTATTTTCAAATAGATTATAGGTTTGAGATGGAAAATCCTCCTAATTCTTTAAAGTAGACATTCCCGCCGCAATATCTACCATTCCGTTTAGCTCTACTGCCTTTATACCATCAATAACCTTCATCGAAATAAAACATCTGAAAAATGTAGCTCGTAAATCCAATTTATAGAAGACGAGAGAAAAAGAAATTGTTTTTGATTTTTTTTTTTTTCTGTAGTGGTATTTGTTAAATTTAATAATTTTCACTTAAACATTCGCTTTCTCAATTTCCTTTCAAAAATCTTTTTTATCCTAATTATATTCAAATTTGACTTCGCTCCGAACTAAACTTTATAATGTTTTTTTTTCTCCATCCAAAAGATTAAGTGAATACGTTATTGCAAAGTTAATATACAGCAATTTGAAAATAAATTATTAAAAAAAAAAACCTTTTATGAGAAATTAACGCGATGAAAACTATTAGTTTGATCTTCAAAAAAGCGCCCAAAAATAGATTTTTCTCTCCCAAAGTAACCTTTTCCGCCCCAATGCAATATGACCTACTGTATGTAGTCGTGTTTCTAACTAAATGTTTGATTAAAAAAAAGTTTAAAATTGTAACGATGTTAAACTGAAATTCATCAACAACATCAAAAAGGGGAAAACTGTTTACGTTTATAAAAAGTTGTGACCGAGATATAGAACAATTAGAAGCTGTAAGGAAAGAGAATGAAAACCCTTTGAAGAAAATAAAACCTTCGATTATTTTGTTTTGTTTTGTTTTTTTAAATATAATTTATATATATTTTTTTTCGGCGATTTTAACTAACCGTATATACAAGATTAACTACTTGTATACACATTAAAAACTGCGCGCTCGTGCGCTTCAACCTGTCAATCAACCAACCATGCCATTGTATACTCCAAGATATTTATAAATTTTATATTTATAATATATATAATTTTTTTTTATATATGTCATATTTACAATTGTGGCATTTTTATACAGGTGTTTAAATATTCATATGTATAATATTTATATAGTAACGTTGCTCAGTGAAAGTAGCCAATTGATTAAAGAGAAAGAAATCAAAAGAGATGAAAGTGAGGTTATGCAAAAAAAAAAAAAAATAGAATTATTAGTGGTATAAGTTTTTAGGATGCAAATTGGAGATGGGGGGAGGGGGGGCTTTTTTATATTATAAAAAAAAGGTAGGAGGGCGTGTGGGAGTCGCGTAGCATACGATAAACGATCCACGTCTCACACACACTCACGCAAACATACATAGAAACATGCACACTCGGCACATTCACACAATTAACGCTTCAAAACATGGGGAGGATCAATCATCTTATTACGATGATCAATATAATCAATATACAGACACATACCAAGAAATATATATTTTGAAGTATATATATATATTTTTTTTTTAATATATATATTTATGTATGTATATATATATGCATGTATACGTATTTCATATGAGACAGGTAGTTACAGTGAGTGTGGTGTTGGTTTTTTTTTTTACTTCTTTTTTTTTTAAAAAAAAATGTGCATCATTTCCACTGCTACCGTTATTCATCATCACTTTTTTGAAATATAAAACATCGATTTGTTAGTCGACGTTA
The DNA here is from genome assembly GCA_034692225.1 of Polydesmus complanatus. Classification (NCBI taxonomy): domain Eukaryota; kingdom Metazoa; phylum Arthropoda; class Diplopoda; order Polydesmida; family Polydesmidae; genus Polydesmus; species Polydesmus complanatus. The sequence goes on from JAQGAZ010000139.1 coordinate 19,342, forward strand.
ATTTAAACTAAGCTAGAAGCGCACAAACATATAGCAGTGGAAATAAAGCAAGAACTTAACAGTTCCGAAGAATTATTATTATTATTACTCGTCAAGATATATGGGGAAAAACGGAAGAAGAAAAAAAATAATAAACAGAAGAAATTGTAAGACGAAAACAAGAAAATTAAACGACATCAAAAAAAGAAAAATAATAATATTTAAAAAAAAAAAAAAATCTTGATTATCATAATCACAATACATGATTAAGTAGTCTATACATACTACAATCATTACAGGCAGCCTTTTTTTTTGTGTTCAATGATGTCTTAAATTGTCTTCAAAAAAGTTGATTTTCATTTTACACGGTGATCAATCACTTTTCTCTCTACATATCAGGTGGTATAAATAGTTAAGCGTCTTAAACCCTTACCTTTATTCCAGCCAAGGGTATACTTGTGTTATAATATAGAAAAGAACTTTTGTATAACAGTCGCTTCGGATTACCTATTTATACACTCACTCAATGATTGAGACACTTGCTTTTTTTTGTTGTTGTTCTTCATCTTCCACAATTATTGTTTTGTTCGCTGCTGCACAGTAGCAATGGTCCGAGGTGTGACGACGATCCAATCAAATCATAGAAAAAACTTTTTGTTGTTTATACTTGATGCACGAGAACGACGCTTACGGGTACTTTTGCGTGTAATAGTCTCGTGTGGCATATTTGCCCGGTTTTACAAACTAGTTTCTCCAATTAGATAAAAATTGTCTTTTGAGATACTGAAGGAAAAATGAAAAACAGATGAAGACGAACAAACGACGACATATAACGACGAAGACGACAACGACGAAATTTTGTTGTATATAGTTGTAATAATAATAATTATTAATAAAGAATTCGCCTCTGAAATGCAGTCGGCCACCAAAATATTAAGCCACCACGTGTATACAATTATAGATCAGCGTTGCAACGGATAAAATTTTGAGAAGAAGAATGAGGAGGTTTGTTTTTTTTTTTCTTCAGCCACTGATTCTTCTAAAAAATAATTAATTATTTTTTTTTTTCATTATTACATAAATTTTCATTCAACAATTGCGCGAGTATGCTTGCGATTTCAGCAACTTTTACTATTTTTTTAAAATGGTAAAAGTTGAGCAGTCATAAACATTTCTCTCAGATAACAAACAACTTCGTGGTTGACTTTCATTGTGTTAAAGAAATTGTATTAAAATCATTGAATCTAAATTTACTGAAGTCTGAAAATAAATTAAAAAATTCCATCGCAAAAATTTAGTTAAATATTATAATTATTAATTAAACTCAAACTACATGTATTAATTTTAATAAACACAATTAACTCAAAAATCCATAAAAACTTCATTCATGATTTTAAAAAAAATAGCGCTTGATTATTTTTGCGATAGAAATTTTGGTTCATATAATTTTAATCGCTCGCCAACGGGAAGTTGTTTGCTCACTGATTATCGCTTGCAAAATATAGTGTTTACATGCACTCTCGCGCGTACCGGTACATGAAATCGCCAACTTTCAATTTAAGGCGTTGAACAAGATCAAATAAAGAAAAAATCATAATTAAAGGGAGGAGAAACTTATTCATCGCCTCGATCATTATTATGTTTTTAACTTTTTAGTCACCTTCATGGAACGCTTTCGAGGGATCAGTGTGGCGTGCGAAATTACGAAGTTGAAATGTTCAGTGGTAGCCATTAGTGAAAGCCGCTGCGATCAGAGGACCCTGGAAATTGCACGCGGGAAACTTGAATAAAATTTTAAAAATTCACAATTAACTTATGAAGTTCATGGAGAACTTACATTAAGAGCACTGACCCGGCTGACAGCAATAGTTGGGAAGCCCGAAGGCTGAGGACTAGCGGCCTGCACGTAGCCCACGCCATCCCCATTCGAGTTATAAATGTCGATGGGACCTGGGCTGTTAGCCGGTGGAAAGCCACGGTTATTAGCCGGGGAAGTCGGTGGTCCAAAACCCTGTGGTCCGTAGTTGTTCAATACAGGAAGGGCAGAAGAAACTACAAACAAATTGAAAATAGATTATAAAAACTTTCAAACATTTTCATTAACAAAAAACTTATCAAAATGTACATGATTTTTAACACTTTCTATTTCTGTCACCAAAAAATAAATAAATAAAAAAAACCAAAAAAAAAAAAAAAAAAATTTATACAAAATAATTCTCTGTCGCAAATTGCGTAAATTTATAAGTTTAAGAAGTGCTATCTTTCTCTCTTTCTCGACCAATCAACGCTAAGTAGATAATAACCGTAACTTAAGAAAAAACTGATGCTCGAAAACATTTGAATGTTCGTTGATAAAAGTTATTTAAAATACAAAACAAAAAAAAAAAAAAAGGAAAGGAAAAAGAGATGTAAAATAAAGATTTGAAGATGTCTTTCGAGCTCTGTTCTTTTACCCTTGCTTCAATTAAATGAGATTTATAACGTAAAAGGATTTCAAGAATTCCCAATCTTGATTAAAACGTTTTAAATAAAAAGCGAAAAGAAAAAAAAATTAAAGCTGAACTGCGCGAGAGATTTTATCAGTTCATAACTTAAACCGTGACCAATCTAGCATTCTATTTATAACAATTAAGCTGCTAAGCGTTAAATCCATATCACAAATGGTAATGGCAACCATTTAAGATAAAAAAAAAAAGAAAAAAGTCATAAAATGGAAACCGTAACAAAAGATATGTAGAACGATACTTGACGTTTCAAATCTCGTAACTAAATTTTCCTTTATTTGAGTAAATTTTCATTTCGTTAAACCAATTTATTCAGATTTATAACAAGATTTTTTATGAAGTTTGTTATAAAAATTTTCGAGAATAAAACGTTTTGAAAACCAAATCAAAACAGATATTATCGCAAAAATAATTTAATTGGAAAATATATTACGAAAAAAACAAAACATCAAAATCAAACCAATAAACCCCTCTATCATAATAATCATTTTCTTGTAAAAATGTTAGTAGCGAATTGGAAGCAACAGAGCAAACAATTAACATCAAAAGAAGAAAAAAAAAAGCAACATCGAAAATGATCGCAAAAAATATTGAGAATGTGAAAAAGCTTCGAAAGGTGTTAATTGAAAAGATTGTTTGCGTGGTAATGGCAGTAGTACCTGAAAGGGCCTGGGTTAGAAGAGGAGTATTGCTGTTGGGAGTTAATTGGCCGTTTGCAAGTTCCACTGTAAAAATAGATAAAAACGAAAAAAGGGAGAAATCAAAAAAAAAAAAAAGGTAGGGAGGAAAATTAGAACAGGAAAATTAAAATGAGGTGAGAGGGAATGAAAAAAGTAAATAAAGGGTGAGGGAGAAAAAAAAATGACAACAATTAACATTTGTAATTAATGACAAATACAACAGCAACAACAATATTGTATGACAACGCTCATAAAAAAAGCAGATAAGTGTATAATATTATCTAAATTATTTAATTCAACAAATTTGGCAGATGATAATAACCACGCGCTTGCACCAAATAAATTCTCTATGTAATAAAAAAAAATTGTTTTAAAAACAATCTCCAAAATTAAATCTAGTAGAGAGAATATTCTTTCGTCACTCATGGAGAGTTTTCGACTCTCACTTAAAAGTACAAAAAAAAAAGCAAAATGGAAATTCGGTAACACAAAAAGTTCTCCTATTAAGACAAAAATAAGTTCGAAAGAAAATAATCTCTTTGAATGTAAATTAACAAGTGATATACTTTTTTCTTTTATCTCTAACAAAAAGAACCATTTTTCTTATCACTCTCTCTTTCCATCTCAAAATTCAGACGCTTTTTCTGTTTCGTCCTAATAAACTACATTTTATCTAAATAGCACCCATTTTTTTTAACAAAAAAAAAAAAGGATTGGTGCAATAATCTAGTAGAAACGACCTAGTGTAAAAGATTAAAATGTTAGATTTAAGTTGAAACAGTAAAGTAATAAATAATGTACAGTAAATAAATACAGCAGATGTTAAGATATATAAGATCATTTCCAACAACTCATTATTAATATTAAAAAAAGTTTTTTTTTTTTTTAATATTAGAAAAAAAAACAAATTGTTAAAATAATCTAAATTGAGAGTAGTAAAATTATTATGTCGGGGGTAATCACAACTGAACTTACCTTTAGTCACCCACAAAGTGGACGATGGATGAAATAATGAAGCAGTTCCAGCCTACCAGTGTTTGTCCGCTCTTTCCTTCTCTCATTCCTTAAGACCAATAGCGCTCACTTTTCTCAGCCATTTAGTTTAAGATTTTTTTTGTTCAGCAACGGAAGAAGGGTACCGTCATTTTCAAACCCAGTGTCCAACGCACAAAAAATTTGTTTTTACAGTATATTAATATACAAACCGCAAGTTGGGTTAATTAATTTTAGTTTTTCAAAACGAGTGCGTGGAAACTGAGTTGATTTTAAAATTAGGATACATAAACAAACAGAACGCGAATAAAGTAGATAGCAAAAAAAATAAATAAATAAAAACTTAAGTAGAACGTAATTAAAACAGCAAAAGAAACAAGAATAATAAAATTAGAAGAAAATTATGCAACAAAAAAGTGCAATAATTTTTTTTTTTTTTAGAAATTCTATTTAGGAGTAATTTCGTATAAATTGCAAAGTTACAGGTAAAATTTTATACAAAGTTAAATTATACAGAAAATTGTTATACAGTAATAATTGTTACACAATAAATAAGCAAAATATACGAAATAATATAATCATAATTAAAAACTAATTCCTTTTAATTTAAAATAGAATTTAGAGTTTAATTTAAATTCTTCTTCAAAATCTTTAAAATATAAATAGATTAAATTTTTTTTATATTTATATATATACAAGGTGTTTCCAAATGTCATGCTCAAACTGAAAGGGCAGGTAGAGGAGTAAAAAATAAACAACTTTCAATCAGAAAAAAAATTTGCATTTGCGGTTTAATGACGGAGTAATGGGCTTGAACCTGGGACATGCTACCCCTGAATAACGCTATGAGATCATTAAATAACAAGCTGTACCGCAATGTCTTGCTGCTATGCGGTACAGTTGATTTACGCTTAACTCAATGCGATTACAGGGGCAGCAGGTCCCAAATCTAGTGTTAGATTATTTTTAAGATTTAATTTATACTTGTTGATATACCGCGATTGTAAAATTACCTCATTGAGGTGGCATTAAATCAATTCAAAGTTCAAGCCCATTACTCCGTAATTAAGCTTCAAATGCAATTTTTTTCTGATTGAAAATTGTTTATTTTTTACTCCTCTACTTGCCCTTTCAATTTGAGCATAACCTTTGGAAACACCCTGTATATATAATTCTGAGACGAAAATTTTTTTGTTTTGAGAAGAATAATAGTTTATAAATTAGAATAAATTAGTAATAAAAAAGTTAATTCATCTATAAATATTATTAATTACAGTTGCAAAAATAAGAATAAGCAAAAATTAAAGGTTAAGCTGAAAAAAAGGTAGCATAGTTAAAATCAAGATATGAAGCAAAAAAAAAAGAAATGGGAAGCGAGCAAAGTCATAAATAAAAGCAATCAGAAAAAAAAAAAAAACTAAAGCTTGATTTACAAAAGGAAAAAAAAAAGTACAGTAAACAGGGCTTTTATCATGGCAAATTTTAAGAGGTTAGACGACGTTTTGTAATCTACACAGCTATTTTCAATAAACTTAATTCACTACGAACTAACTACTAAAGTGTTTTGAAAAATTTACGTCGTATTGAAACTTTTTTTTTTGTAAACACTAAATTTAAAAATAAAATATACTAGCAAACATTTTCTTCTAAATTAGGTACTATCAGTAAAAAAAAAACCAAAAAATCGGTTAGTGTGAAAAAACGGAGAAAGAGAGAGCGATATGGAAAACTACTTCCAACTACTTCAAAATAATATAAAAAATAAAAAACAAAAGAAGAATAAAAAAAAAAAAGATACTAAAAACGACCTTCACGTTTACCAACTACATGTATAGAGAAATATATATATAAAAAAAAACACACATAAAAAAAGAGTAAAGCAACGCTTCTACGAAAGACTCGAGAAAAAAAAACTACGCAAAAAGAGAGAGAGAGAGAGATGAAAACTGAGTCAAGCAGTTACGACACTAACACCTGAAAGTAACTGCCGTCATGTCACGTCACCCCATCACTTCGGACGATATGACGTCATCAGACTCATATCAGCTGTTAATCAAAAAGTTGGCAGGACTAAAAGAGCAAAGTAACTACAGTACGCTAACCAACAAACAGTGCAGCACACTACTACAACTACAATGATCGATTATTATCGATACTAATAAAAAAGATGAAAGAATAATTATTATTATGTAGAGTAGAAGAAAGACAGAGGAGAGAGGATGATCCAATAAAGAAAAAGGCGAGAGGGGGATAAGTCACCACACACGCACGCACAACAAAAGAGAGAAAGAGAGAGAGAGGGTTAAATAACTACATTATTCACTACTATTGGTGCCTTACAACCAGTACCCAACTACCAGTAATAATAATTAATATTTAACTACCATTATACTATTATTAATAATACCGTTACTACCAGCAAACATGCTCGATTTCAAATTTAAGTTTTTTTTATGTCTTGTATGTGGATGATTGCATAAATAATCGTTAAAACAAAGTTTAATTAAAAAATAAGAAATTTTAATCAATAAATCGAGTGTATTTTATACAATATTTTATTAATATAAATAAAATCGATATATTGCTCAAAAAACATGATGGCATCTCAATTTTGTTTTCTACTTTGTAAATAAAACAATGTTTTTTTTTTTCTTCTTCTAACAATTTAACTTCAAAAATTATCTATAATTAAAAATTTTTTTGCACTTGAAATAAGTTTTAAAAAAAATAATAAAAAAAAAATACGATAACAAATTCGATTGTTTTAAAAAAACAACTATCTATTGATTGTAGTATGCAAAAGAATAAGTTAGTACTGTTGCCTGTTTTAGGAAATCTTACCAGGAGCCGGAAATGGAAATGTCCCTCGACCACCAGCGGTTCGAAGTCGACCATTGGTGGTGCTGGCCATGCGTATCGCTGCCATTGATAATCGTGTGGCATTGCCAACATCAGTGTAAGCCACGCCCACTCCCCCTAATGTGTTTAAATTCATCAGTCTATTTTGCTTTCTTTTTGCATTTCACACTTTTTATCCAAGATCAAACCAAACATGCTTATAGATTAGAATTATGTAAATATTTTTTTTCTTTAAAAAAGTTTCAGAACTAATAAAAAAAAATAAAATTACGAAAAAAATGTTATTTACACAATTTACAACAAAAAAAAAATTAAAAAAAAAACAGCTTCATTTCTAGCACAAGTATTTCTCTAATTGAAGATGCCATCATGAATCATTTCCTCTTTTTTTCCCCCTCCCCGAACTCTAATGTTTATGTTGTGTGATGTTAATTTTATAATAATTAAAATATAATAAAAACAATTTTTACTAGATATGATAAAAAAAATAGAAAAAAACAAATAAAAATTTGTAAATAATAAATAAATCTTGTAAATTCTTGATTTTATTTGCTTTACATTTTTAATCATATTTATATTTTGAATATGAAATATTAATAATTTCCAGCGTCACATGTATCAATTATTCGTAAGCGCCATATTTTCTTCATTTTTTTTTATGATTTTCGTTAACAACAACATTAATTTAATTTCAAAGAAAATAAGCACAGATATGTGTACGTGTGTGTGTGGTTCGAGTAGTAAAAACCAAATTAAAAAAAAATGTTTCGGATTTTCAAAAGCAATAAAAAAAAAATTAATACGGTAATAATTATTAAAAAAAAAAAAAGGTACCCTCTTCCATTCCGACAAATTGTGACGACATTAAATTTATCGGGAGGGAAAATAATTAGCTTTTCTCAAAAGATAAACGAGCCTCAAATCCAAAACATTTTTTTTAATAAAGTCCACTCGCAACCATTATATTGACTCTTTTGAAATAAATTCGTTCTCATCATTATTAAGATTAATAATGAACAAAAAAAAAATGTTCACCGCCTTGTGTTATTATTATTTTTTTTTTTTTTGTAACATCGAGCGCATCGAAATCGATATCGCACGATAAACTTTTTGGCACATATTAATTAAGTACGACGAAGTGACTTAATCGACAGTGTTTTATACTCATAATGATATGGTAAATGTTAAGCGCAAAGTTAAATTTAAGAAAGAAAGATAGAAAAAAAAAATGTCGATTGATAATCTGTTTTCGAAATAATGATTAAAATTCAGATGAAAAAGCGAAAAAAGAAAAGACAATCGATAAATTTATGAAGGGAAAGATTATTATTTACTGTATGATCAGGTTTCGAATAAAATGTGGAACTTCGATAAATCGTAGGTTTCTATGTAGCTAATAATTATTGGTATTTATCTTCTTAATATTTGAAGTGAATCAAGTTTGCGTGCTAAAACCTTAAATGATTTACGCTCTGGTAACCAAATTTTTCGTCATTATTATTTCCTTCCCCCGGCTACTAATTGTACACAAGTGCGACGCAATCAATGGCAAATCACTAACCAAAAATACAACTGGATTGCGTTAAAAATGAATTAAGTTAATGTTTGACGAATTTATTCTCGATGTATTTTAATAATACTGTTCCTTCCTCAATTACGTTTGGAAAGAGTATTCGGTCAACAACAATTAACTATTCCACTTATATAATTGTAAAAAATAAAAACCCATTATAAACTAAAAAATATAAACTTAGCGACTAGTCTTTATTTTTCTCTCGTATAAATTTGTATAAAACCCTAAACCGATTAATTATATTTCCCATAGAAAAACTTGCGTCTATTGCATATTTATTAATTTTCATCCTCTAAAAATAAAAAAATTTGATCTAGAAAGCTAGTTAAAATCTAATGAGCACTGAACGGTCTCTAAACCGGAACTACTCAAAAATAAGGCAGCCATCTTGGTCTGATTTTTCATTTCTAAAAAAAATATAATATATATATAATATATCCTATAAACAAACTACGTTTACTACTATTATACTACAGTACTCAAATTTCTACCAGGCAATTTCTCCATTGTACAAATATAAATATATCAATTAAAAATATACATTTTTTTTTTTTGACTAAATGTACAAAATACAAATAACCGGTATATAAAATAGGAATTTGATTCTAGTTTAGTTCCCGAGCCAAATAAATGCTCCGACAAATGAAATAAGCAAAAAAAATGAGAATCAAAATGAAATGCTTCTCTACGTGACTTAGGAGGCTCTCTCTCTATTCATTCGCAAAAATGATGACTGGTGATTAGAAATCCGTTTAATCAACAAACGCTATTTGTATCGTCCTCATCAAAGATAAAGCTCGTTAAATGATAATTCCCCCCCCTGCCATAAAAGCTTAATATTATAGACCTACTATAATTATTATTATTTTCTTTTTTTTTTGTTGTAATGATCTCGTCTTAGAAACTAGCAGTAAGATGTGCGCCTGCGCTATCTAGTATAACTTAATAATGAGCATAAATTATCAAGTTTCCCCCCAACAAGAAACGCTGGAATATTTCTGGCATTAACGAGTTTTAACCTTTAATAATAACGACGATATTAATCAGGATTTTTAAAAAAAAAACTTTCTTTCTTATTCTCCATCGTTAACACTTAATGATAGACCCCGACTAATTTGTTGTATAATATATAAATATGTACTTGATTAAATATTGCATATGAAAAACGTCTCATCAAAATAATAATAATTGTAAAGAAATGAAGTTACGTCTAACACTCGTATAAGATATAAGATTAAGAAATTGCTTAAGTTACTTGGTCCATTTTCATCATACTATTACAACTCGTACTATATAATAATATATACTTAAGGGAAGAGTACGTTTATGTAATTCGATCATTCTAATGTAAAAAGATGAGTTTTGTTTTTGTTTTGTTTGACAGTGATTTAAGTTATTAATAATTATTTCAAAGTTAAAAATTAAAAAAAAAAAAATCTCTCCAAAATAGCTGCTCATTTGATTTAGTTAAGTTGGAAAGATTGAAAGAAGAGGGAGAGGTGGGGAAAGTGGAAGTACGACTTGAAATGTACTAATTACCTCTTATAAGTAAGGTACTTTTTTTTTGTTGCGTAACATGTATAATAATCATCAGTTGAAGTTTGAAACACGAAGATATAGTTGTATAATATTATATAAGTGACAGAGAAAACGATCAAGGGGAGATATGAACACACTCACAGTTGGAGATCGGTGTGGGTGAAGAGGGGAAAAAGTGTAAGGGAAGAATGTAAACAGTGATAACGAGATATAAGAATAATAATGTAATAAAATAGAATCGTGAGACAAGTGGGAGATTTTCGCGTCAACAACTGACGTCATCGGATGAGATGTACGCGTCAGAAAAACGCGAAGAAAAGGTTATATAAGATGTCATATCATATTTTTTTTGGACTTGTTTTCAACAAACAACAACAACGAAGTTCAAATATAACAGTATAAGTAAAAACGTATAATAATAATAATAATAATAATGGGATTTCTTGTTTAACAAAATATTAAATTTGTAAAAAAGAAAAAAAAATTCCTCCTCTTTTTTTTTTTTCTTAAAAAAAAAAAATATTTTTTACATCAAATTATTAATTATTGTGTGTACTGTATTTTGTTTGATATCATAGTTATTATTTTTTCATCGCTTCAAATTAAGAAATTATTTGTTCGATAAAATAATAATAATAAAAACCTGAGAATTTTGATCGTTAATTTTTCCAAAATCTCTTCAAAATAGGAGGTTTTTTTTTTCATCTTCTTCATTAAAATATAAAGTGTATAAAAAAATTAATAATAATTTTTAATGGATACAATAATAAGGAGGAAAAGAAAAAATTTTATGATGACCGCGAGAAAAAAAATCGAAAATAATAATACAAAAAAAAATTGGGGTACATAAAAAAATAAAATAATAATAATAAAAACAAAAAAAAATCTTTAATAAAACCAAACAAATTTGAAAAATAAATCAGAAACGGGGTATAATATTATCTTTCTCTCTATCAGATTCTTAAAAACACTAAAAAAAAAAAACCAACATTTGTTCAAAATGTTCACTCTCACAGCAAAGACGAGAAAAAGTGGTGGATGAAGTAGAGGAAGAAATATCATAGAAAAGATGAAAGAAAATCAGAAAGGAAAAAAAAAAAAAAATAAAAATCGATCACAACAATTAAAAAGTATACTGCATACTGTATATACATATCTGTGGGGGACCGTTGCGTCGCCATATACTCGTGTATAAATCTATATCCACACATACACATTTTTTATACATACGTACGTGTATATGTATGAATAAACTCACACACGCCCGATGAGTGAGAAATAAATTCAGTCAGTCAACGAATAGAATTTGTCTCACAGCTGTAATGCATGCATATTATATACACTGAGATGTTCGACTGGGCACGGGATGCATAACTGTTGCATACTTAAATTCATACCTGGGAACGGGTAGCCGAACCCTGGATAACCGGTGTAACCTCGTCCGTAACCGTACGTTGGAAATCCGGCTAAAAACGCCAAAAAAAAAATTGATTACGTTAAATAATCTCAAACCCGAGTTAGATAAATAAATAAAATAAAATAATAAAATCTCTTTACCTTCTTGGAGAGCACCCAAAGACCAGACGAGATCTGAAACAGATAATGCCACATTTCATTAATTTATTCCTACAATTTCGACGAAAATTACTTAAATTATCCCCCAGCAAATTATCTCAAATAATTGCTTCTTCTTTTTTTTAAAAAAAAAAAACTCGACACAGTTCCCAATTATAAATAATTACATCTTTACGAGTCAGTTCCACTTAGTCAATCGCGACAAGATTTTCTTTACGAGTGACTAAGACAAAATATTAAGCGCTGAGAAAAGCATTGTTCAAATTAATTATCACCCTGTGTGCCGCTGCTATACAATTAATTTAATTGCAGCAAAATACGAAATTAACATACAATCACTCGACAATAACAGTTACTAGTAATAATAAAGAAACGTAATAAGATGGCAGAAAATCCTATAGTTTGCGACCGAAAACTGCATAGAACGGCGTTTAAGAAATTTTCGAGACATTGAAATGAAGATGAGAACGCAAAATCACGCGGAATAGCGTCAAAGTAACCGGTAGAGAGAGTGAGATAAGTAGAGGGAAGAAGAAGAAGAAGAAGAAAAAAAAAAGAATCGTAAATTTCTTACTTCGTAGCTATCTTGTGTTACTGTTATACACTAAAACTTACTCAACTTTTATAGTCGTCCAATTGTTTGGTGATGGCAATGTGCGAAAACGAATTTTCAGCCTATTTTAAATAAAACGAAAAAAAAAAAAATGGTGGGAGCGAAAAAAGGCCCGAAAGAAGCAAATAAAAGATAGAGAAAGTTGAAAGTGATGTCAAAATAGAGACATGGAAGATGGCGGCGCTCGTAAAATTGGATAAATGCGTATAAGCAAAGTGATAGAAGCGATTACGCCGCTATTTTTTTTTTTTTTTTTTTTTTTAAAGGAAAAGAAAGTCGAATGGGTTGAATTGGGTGAAGCTTCGAAATCCATACGAAATGATCGGAAAAGCAAAGCCATTTTCTCCCGATAGGCGGAATGAGAGAACAGCAGAGAGAAAGAGAAGATAAAAATTTATAGCAGAAAGCAAATTTTAGTGTTTGGCGACGCCAGCCTACATATCTATCTCCAACTCGCCTTTCCACCCACCAGGAACCTACCACCACCACCACCCACTCACTCTAACTATTTATAGAATAGAGAAGGCAAAAAGAAATGATGATGATGATGATGTGATGACGACGATGAAAAGAAGTGTAGAGATAGAGAGGTGGTGTTAGGAGGGAGGGAAAATATGTCTCTCCCAAACTGAAAATGGCGACTGTCAACCCTTCAATTTTCGATCGTTTGCGAGCAGAAAACCGGCTCCAAAATATTACTTTAAACGCAACAATTTCGTTTGCCTGCCTCCTTCGTTCCTAGGCGTGCGAAGCGGGGCGAGAGAGAGCTTTATTTATAATAGGCGTCAATGAGTGTCGTCACAGATGATGATAGCTCGAGAGAGAGATGGAGGCAGTATGGGAGTGGGAATGAGCCGAGTGAGGGTGGATGCAAGGGAGAGATGATAGTTTGACGGAAGCGGAGAAACGTGAAACGCCATTTTGTGAGTGAAATGGAGCGTGCTAAAATTTGAAAATTGGCGCAAAATGATATCGGCGACACAAACGGATGAAACACAAAGTATCCGCCCATCAACAGCAACATCGTTAGCTGATCAATTTTAATATCCCACCCTCTCTCCATTCTAACCGCCACCCACCCCCCGCATGTCTGCTGCATGCAATTGTCACTTGGACATAAAAAAAAAAATAATAATAATAAAAAGTTTTTGGCGAATCAAATGAGGGTGATAGAAAAGTTTGTACAATGCTTTTTTTTTTTTTTTCTTCTTTCTTCAAACTTATTTAATAATAGAAAATGTGAAAGAAATAGTACTAAATGAACTACCTAACTCACCGTATGGCCCTCTAGCGGTTGCACGTCCTCGAGCTGTGTTCGCTGGTAACATTACTTCTTTCGGCTGAGCTTTTTTACACTCGACCTGCAAAGTCAAAAAAGAATTTCGGTTAAATTCAGTTAAGATAATAATTTAATGGTCCGCATCAAATTTTTGTTCAAAAAAGTTAAATTTTATTTTAAAAAAAAAAATTACTTAGTAGGATAGTAAATTTTAGTAATTTTTAAGGTTAACTATAATTGATTTTTTTTTTATTTATATTTCCTGTCAAAGATTATTTTACATTGCAATGTTTTCGTATTTCAATATATTAAAAATTATGTTTTGTTAATTTATAAAATAAATAAATAATCATTAAGTACAGTACCAACATCACAATATACTGTAATTTTTAAATTAATATGAAGAAATGAACAAAATATTTTCAAAATTTTGGCAAAACAATAATCAATAAAATTGCTCATATTGCCAAAAAATATTCATCAAAATAATAATATTAATAGCGAATATAGATCGTTTTAAAAACTACAAACCTTAAAAACAAATTAATTAAATTTTTTCAATTAACTACAGCTGGTAATTAGAAAAAAAAGCGCGTACTTACCATTTTATTATTGATTTCATGGAAGTGAATCTCACATACTTTATCGACTATATCTTCGTTTTCAAACGTGACAAAACCAAATCCTAAAAAAATAAAAAATAAAGAATAAGAAACCGCAGCGTTAAAATGTGTAATAAATGGAAGAAAACACGTTCAGCAAAAGAAAATCAATAATCGCATAAGCCAATGTGAAAGCCATTGTAAAATTGTTTTATAATAAATATATTTTTTTTAAAAAAACTTTTTCCTAATCATCTTCATTAATATTCGTGAATTTTCCGCGTCTCGCGCAACGTTTACAAGATAAAAAATGTAATTAATTAAACATCGGCTTTTAACTATTAACAATAAACCAACTTCCTCTAATAGTTCGTCGTAAAAAAAAAATGCGATTCTTTTACGACGCTAAAATTTTAATTTTAACAATAATTTCTCCAGTTCGCCCTCTTTTTTAACCCTCTCTTCACTACGCTTTTTTCTCTCAACATCCGATGAAAGTAAGTTTTAAGAGAAACGAGAGAGTAAGTGGAGCGATTAAAATAATCGTAAACGTAAAACCGTGATTAAAAATTTAAATCCCTCATCGTTTATTCACCACCCCCCAACATCACCACCTCCTTACATCATCTTTCTAGCCCGAATAAGTGCATCTTAATATAGTAAAGCGAGCGAGGTAGAGAGAAAACAAAAAAAGAAAGAAGTTGGTTGAACCACCATCGCTAATATTGACAAATACAGTTTGCGTTGTGGAAGAGTAAATCTTTTATTTATAAAAATACATCACCAAACTTGTACATTACCCTAATAAAAAAAAGAACGTCATTCTTTCATCCTTTATTATTTTCCTCACTTCAATAAAATATTTGCTTATACTGTACTCGCTTAACGAATCCTCTGGTACCAAAGTTTCTTTACAACGAATTTTTTTAAAAAGGTTTAGTTACAGTATGTTACAGTATGCGAAAATTCTTCAATTGTGCGAGAGGCCCACCAGCAAAAAAAAAAAAACCCCACCCTATTGGGTAATCAAAATTCGCAAAACGACTTCAATGTGAGAAAATATTTGGTGAAAACAAATTTGCAGAAGTTTCACCAAACCTAATAGGGTTTCAACCAAAAAGCGGAATAAGTTTCAATGATTGAAATCTGTTTCAAAAGTCCGGTGGAAAAAAGGCAATAAAATTGTTCGAGGATAGACAATGAAAAACGCCTTACCAATTATTATTACCACCACTACCACAGTACATGTACAGTATTCCAGTAAAAATATGTTGGCACTCGAATAACATTTCTCGGAAGAAAAAAAAAAGTACTGTACCTAAAAATATTACATGAATAGTAACTGTACATTTTCTAGAAATAAGTTCTGCATAAAGAAAATAAAACATTTCTTTGAATCTTCGTTAACCGAGGGAAGCCAGCAGATTTACCAAACCGGAAACGAATAAAAATCAAATAGAAAACCTTTAATGTTTACTTTTTTGAGTACATTAAACTACTGTATTCCAGATTTTTTTTTTTTTATTATCCATTCTCGTACAAAAATGATTTTTACAAAAGAGAAGGAGAGAGGAGGGATGGAGAGAGAAAGAAAGAAAATGAAAGCGGAAAATTAAAAAGAAAATTCTAAATTTATGAGCGTTCCTCGTCATCGTTTCCCTCCTGTCTTCAACCTTTTCTGTAATAACAATAAAGCGTCATCATTTTAAATTAGATTCTGAAGAAGATCAACTGGAGGTCATCGGAAAAAAAACATCAATAAGCTTCCTCTCTCGCTCTTTCTCTCCCTTTCTCACTCTCCCTCTCTCTCTTCTCCACTTTAAATATCAGTAGGTGTGCGTAGGCGCGTGTACAGTACAGGAAGCGAGTAGTCAAGCGCCTCGAACGCCTTGCTAAAGGCGGAAAAGCCTCTCTCTCTCTCCTTACCACCACCACCCCCACATCCGCTGCTGGAATATAGGATGAAAAATAGAAGCAAAATTAGACTTTACTTGCAAGAGGTTTACAAACGGATTACGAATTCAAGTCGGAGATGCTCATAAAGCTATCTATCTCTATACCATCGCATGCTAAAAACGAAACAAACTGCGGGATAGAAAATTGCGGAAGAGAAAAAATAAAATAAAATTTATCTGATAAAAATTCAGTTGAGATACATAATTAATTGCGTACGTAAATATCCTAATATTTAATGTATTTAAAATACATTTCATATTATTTGATACAACCTAAGAATGCTTAATATTTAGACGTAAATATTTGAACAGCATTCGTAAATAATTAATCTTTTACATCGTTTTACATAAAAATAAACTTTAGATAATTTTTTTTTAACCTACACTTTATTTTTTCTTCTTTCCAACGTTAACAAAAAATAAACAAATAAAAAATAAATAAATAACCTCTAAGATATTAAATTAAATTTATGAAATAAATCCCCGAAATTACTTTACAAAATTAAACACTCTTTTTCAACAACTAAGTTTATTAAAACTCTAAAAATATATTTCGTTTTAAGTTTATAATAAAAAAAGGAGGGGGGGGGGAAGAGAAAAATATTAATTCAAACAAAGTGCACTACCACGTGCGAGGCGGCGTGTTGCGTTAGCGTTTAAGTCAAGTCATCTATTATTACATTTTCGTTTCTCACGCGCGAGCAAACAAAGAACAACATAAAACATGTTTATAATTAAACGACGTCAGTATAAACCCGTTAACAACAAAATAAAAGAGCATTTCAACGCCCCACCCACATCCACTCTTTACGTCTCTTTCAAACCATTTCCTTTCTCCCCTCCCTCCCGAAATCTAAAACCTACTAATTAGAATTAAGAGGTAAGAAAAATTATTCCCAAACATTTCAATTAAGTAAAAAGGAGAAGAAAAAGAAAAAAAAATAAGAAATCTCTCTTAAACACATTTCGCACTCCTTAATTTTGCTTTGATTTATCGCACCTGAAAATGAACTTCACTCGATCTTTAGAGACTCCGTTCACACTAATGCTCGAGTTTTAAGAAATTTTATCGACTAATAAATAGCCTCAAAAAAAAAAAAAAAAATCGAAAGCGGAAAAGAAAATTATTAAGCTGCCGAAATAAGAAAGCGAGAAAAAAAGTTGGAAAGATGGAGCAAATGGGTAGAGTGAGAGAGAGAAAGAGAAGCAAAAAAAATAAAAATTAAATCCGATAGTGATTTTGTTGAGTACATTTTCTTACTTAGTCGTTAACTCACTCATTTGTCTTCCTTGTTATATCATTTTTTTCCCTTCTTTCTTCTTCTTCTTCTTCTCCATTTTTGCTTTTATTCAATAAATAAGAGCAAAATAAGGAGATGAAGATGAAAGAGGGTGAAGAGGTGAATGAGAAAATTCGGAAAAGACGATGAAAAATGATCGCATTTCTATTTTCGCCTGACTTTAAATGAGATGGAGCGCAAACCCTATTTATCAAATGAAAAACAACAATACGTAGTACACTACCCGATATATACCGAGAAAGAAACAAAATAAGAAATTAGATTTCCAATTTCCAAAATTGAAAAAAAGAAAATAAGAAAAAATAAATAAATATATAAAAGGAAAATAATAAATACAGTAATAATAAAAAGAATAAAAAATTAAAAACTTTTTCCGTTAAAGCTTTTATTAGAGGAAAGAGCCAAGAAATTTTCCTCATTAGAATATCATAATAAAAAAAAAATAACAAAACCAAAACTTAAAAAAAAACAAAAAAATAAAAATAAAATAAAGTAACTGCAAAGTTTAGCAGTTGATAAAGTGACACCTTAACAATTAGACAAGCGTCAGTGCCACCTGCCTGCAAAAATAAAGAGATAGATCAAAGAAGCGATCAGAAAAAGAGAAATAAAAAAATATATAATAATAAAAAAAGATGACAAAGAAAAAGAAAAAAAAAATCAACCGCAAAAAGGCTTCATAAAATATCATGTCGATCTTTTGTTTGCTGCTTAGTCAACTCCCCTCACCTCTTTTCCTCTACTTATACCACCAGAGGGAGCCATAGAGCACAGTTAAAACAGAAAGATGACAAAAGAAAGGAATGAGAAGATGCGAAAGAAAAGGATTGTTTGTGTCAAGCGACATGTAACTCAATCTCTCTATAATCCTTAATTTCACCTCTTCATTTCCTCCTTCTCCTCCTCCTCACCACCCCTTACCCCCACCCACGCCTACTCACCCACCCGACAAAAATACCCTTCATTTTTTATCTGTAAACTGAGGAAAAGATGAGAGGAGGAGAAGACAGGGAAGAGAGAGAGAGAGAGAGAAAAACAAACCTTAGCAATGTTGTTGGATGCATCTAAACAAAAGCAAAAGAAAAGTTAGAGCCCCAGGAGATCTATTCGTTCTAAGTCACCCCACCCACAACCACCTTCCTCCCACCTCAAACACTTCGCATCACCCGCACTAACTCCACATCCACTTTATCCGAACGGTGAAAGATAGGGAGGAAGAGAGAGAGAAGACAACAACCGAGTGACAAATCAATGGTAAAAAAAAAAGGAATCCAGAAAAGTATGAAAGAAAAATGAACACACACGCCGATCCACTCGAAATCGAAAGAAAAACCAGTCAACAACAACTTTGACAACTAAATACGACACATCAAAATATTACCACTCTCGTTCTACTAAAAACAAAACAAAAAAAAAGACCGTGTCAAAAACGAGATGTTTACCAGTCAAAATGTAAACGGCTCCAACTAATCAACTAATAATAATTTTTTGTCGCCCTTATTCTCAAGATAAGTCATCCGCAAGTTTACAAAGACGCAGTGATGTGCGCGCAGAATGACATCACTGTAGAAAAGAAATCAAATCTGTTTTTTTTTTTTCTTAATATTTTCGCTCTAATGGAGATATTCCTATCTGGCAACCTTCTAAATGCGTTACTGTTAAGACAAAGCATTTACCAGTCAAGATGTTAACCTCTTCAAGACGTGCTCTAGACAAAGCGAAAGTTTTACTCCCAAGTTTTTTATCTACCCTTTATTTGCACTAATTTTATAGTGCGGTATTAATAGAAAAGAGGGAGAAAAAGAATGAGTGAGTGAGAGAGAGGGAGGGAGGGAGGGGAAAAAAATTCAATTTTACAAAGAAAAAGCTAACCCTTGAAATGCTTAACCATGTTTACACCGCGCAGCATCAATGTTGGCAGTGTTTGCTATCAGTAAAATCTCAAGGGGCAGCTATAAAAGGGAAAACGCCGAGCTGACGGTAGACGATCGCCTATTATTACGAGATAATGGAAATCAAAACGAGCTCTCGATCAAATTAGCCAATTTAATTAGAAACAGTGCCTCATGTAAAACAATAGCCTGCTCATCTGTCGTTAACAGTGAATTGATAGCGGATCCTGTAAGAAGGATGTAAAAAAAAAAAAATAATAATAATAAAAAGATTAACGAGAGAAAGAGTGAGAGAGAGAAAAGCGAAACACTAAAATCAAATTCAACATCGACCATTAAACTTAAGTTTCCAAGTCACTTAAAACTTATAAATATTAATAATACCCCCCCCCCCCGCCTCCTCCCAGCCCAACAAGATCTTTGTTATTAAAAACGTAAAAGATAAGAGCTGATTTCGCTAGTTTCCTTTTTTTTTATTAGAAAAATAAATGAACGCATCGCATTGATCAATGTTTCAATGTTGGCTAATGATAAAAAGTCAACTGGGGAACAGAGATGGGGAATGCAGCAAGTGCAAAAAAAATAAGAGAGTTTCATCCTCTCTCTCTCAACTCCATCTATCTCACAGCGAGATGGCCAACCGGAAGTGAAAGATAAGCAACTAAATCTTTTGTGCTCTCCTCGTATTTCCATTATAATTTACGGCCGTCAAGTCCCAAGCATCAAAATACATTAGCGCAACGAAACATCCCTCGAGATAGGCTCGTCGTCCACTTGACAATCCGCCTTCAAAAACAACACCCACCACAAGAAGCAACGAAAAAAAAAATATATATATATATATACCACGAGGAACTAAAGGTCGAATGTCACCTCAACTTCAAACGACTATAAACAAAAGCCAGGAATAAAAACAAAATAAATCAAGCACAATCCTCTCTCCCTCTCTCTCCACACGCACACAAAACGGATGAACGCATCAATGAGAGACGGAGAGATAAAAGCCCCAAAATTTTTTAAATCAACTATTAAAGCGTGTCCTCGTTAATGAACAGCTATCTCGTCACTATCTACTAATTTAAATAATTCTAACTACATGTAATTTCAAAATGTATGGCGCGTAATGACGAAGCCTGGTAATGGCGTCGTAAAACAACGTAGAGGCAGAAAAAGCTGAAATTTCCGCATTTTTTTTTTTCACTACACACTCTCTTAATAATTGTACTTAATCAATTCGACGCCTTCGAAAATTCGGTTAAAAAAAACACACACACAAATCGTGCGAGGATAATAATCTCCCGCTGTTTAAAAATTTTTCTTCATTAATAATAATAAAAAAAAACTAATAATAAAAAGTTAGTATTACCCAATGACAAACATTTAAATACGCGTATTAATTATAATCCTCAAACTTTGATTGCTGAAGAAAAAAAAACCTCTTTCTCTCTTGCCATTTTCATCTTTCTCATCATCATCTCACTCCCTCATCATTTTCTCTCCGCACCCAGCCCTCCCTACAACTCGTTTAACCAAAAACTCTTTAACCGAATGCGATTTGATTTAATCGGATTTTTTTCTCTCTCTCTCCTTCTCTTTCACCCATTTGTTGTCGCAGGTACATGAATAAAGATAAAATTATAATTAACCACGAATTCGTGCTGTTTCCACGACGATGTAGATGCTCGAGAGATAAATAAATAAATTTAGGTGACGATGTTGAAGTAGACGCTAGATGCTGCGTTGTTGTTGGTGCCGCCGCTGCTGCTGTGCTTGCGGATTAATTAGAAATCGCATCTCCCAATGGAAAGCTCTCGTGTCATTCGCCAAAAACACACAGCGCACGCGACAAAATATCCCTTCTACCACCCACACTCACCTCCCCACACAAATAATTTTTTTTTCACCCCCTCCACCCTTCTCTTTTCTCTTTATATTTACAATGTTGACTTTTGGTAATTGCCGACGACTTCAATTTCCGAGATTGCAAAATGGAAGATAATCATTTATGCACAAAAGTAGTTGAGAGAGAAAGAGTGAGATACCCCACAACTTATCTTATTGTGCTCGTAAACTGTGAGAAGATGAAGAAAGGGAAAAAAAAACCTCCTAAGAAAAAAGATGATGACGAAAAAATGAATTGTTAAGGACGAAAAATTATAAGAAGGAAATAATAAAAATAAAAGTTGTTTTTTTTTCCCCTTCCCTTTTCATCTCTCTGTCTCTTCATCTCACTATTCTTCCATCATCTTCTGCCGTAGCTATATAAGCGGTGTCGAATAAATTCTACGATGTTTCATTACCGAGCAACTAAGATATAGAAGAAAAAAAAAATAACGAAGAAAAAAAAAATAAAATGTAGGAATAAAACAAGAATTTAGTGGAGTGAAACAATTCATTAGTGCAAATAGTTCAAAAGAGAATGAAGAGAGAGAGAGAGGAGGGGAGGGAGAGAGAAAAGAAATGATTGAGAAAAGAAATGTCAAGAATGAAATTTAATTTCTTACGCTATAAGATGAGGAACAAAATGAAATAACTTTTAAAAATGATGGCGAACGGGAAAAGTTCCGTTGTATTTGCGAAAGAAAGAAAAAAAAAATAATTAAACTTTTTTCTTGACGTCATTCTTTGCTTTCGATTAATGAGAAAAAGATGTGCAATACGGTTAATAAATTCTCTCTTAATTACACTGGTTTCAATCAATAAAAAGTTCGAATTTGATTTAAAAATAAAGAAAATTTTTAGACTGTACAGTATTCCTACACATTTTCGTATTTAAAAAAAAAATTAAACGGCAATAGAGAAATCCATTTGACCACTAAATGCCGAGTTCTGGTATCTCAACCTTCGAAAATTAGTTGAATAAGCGATTTGCACGAACAATTTAGAAGAGTAATGTAAAGGGGCTAGTCGAGTACCGAGTACTTGACCCGTCTAAACAGTTTGCCGAGTTAGCAGTCGAATAGAAAAGCGAATATTTTGGTGAGCCGAGTGGTCAAGTGAAAAGGAGAGTAGCTGGTCGAGTAGCTCTAGTTTGCTATTTTATTTTTTTTTTTAATAATGTGCGTCCTCCTTAGATGGATGGCAGCGTTTATGCGGACCACCTTTTTCGATCCCGAAATTAACAATTAACTCCATCAAATAAAATGACTTAACTTATATATAAATATCTTCTTTTGCAATGAAGTTATCAATTTGTAGCCAACTCGTCCAGCTATTTGCTCTGAAAACAAAAGTGACGTATAAACGCCATTTTTAAAATCAGAGCGAATTAGAGGGCAAGTCCAGTAGCCGGTCGAGGGTCTCAATCAGTTATTCGACCCATCTAAACCACGCATAAATGACGGCAAACATTTCAAGCTTGATTTTCGGGATAACCGTTATTAACATTTTAATTGAGAATAAATAGTAAAAAAAATATTATAAACTTATCTAATCATAAATAAAAATTATTATATTTTAGGGCCTTATTGTAATAGGATCTAACATTAAAAGGAAAAAAATAATCTCAAAAAATACCCCGGGAAAACAGAATCGCCCAAGTGGAATTTTCAAGACGTCCCATTCGGTAATTAACAAGAATTCGGTTAGTGAAACAAACACGAATTTTTAATTATTGCAACCACGCTTGCGCGAAGCATTATCGGAATAGCATTACAAAAAGCATCAAAAATGAAAATATTAATTAATTCTATTCGCTATCACTTCCTCGATAATAATAATTGATGTGTGAGAGAGCGCAATTGCAATTCTTAAAAGGAAGCCAAAAACGAAGAGTATTATGTTGAGCGGAAATCGCCCGCTAAAAAGCGATCATTCACATTCGATAATGAGCGCTTCTTTCAACTTTTTGATTCGGATGAATTATGCTCGCTTAATTTATGCACGAAATGACAATCAAAAATTGAAAATTGATAGTCGTCGCTCACGTACGAGAGCAGCAGAAGCCTAGATAAAAGACAAAAATGTTTTTACGAGCGTTTTTATTGCGCGCGCGTCCTTCGACGAGATATCAATTTGTGCTCTCTCCATTCTTGTTGTTCAAATACATCACACACAATATCCTTCCATAAATCTTGAGATATGACGAAAAATATAATACATTAATAATTACAGTAATTAAAACAAAAGTAATAGTAAGTATTTAGGCGCTGGTGATGGTGGAATTGTGGAGATCGTACACTCTCGCATTTTCAACATTTTACAGCTAGTAAATAAAAACATCAACCGCAAACGACGCACTTTCGCTCAATTCCCCACTCAAAATTATTATTCCTACAAACATTCTTCACGAAACGTAAACACCGTGACGTCAGACAATCTCGAAAACAACACGCAAAAAAAAAAAATAAAAAAAAAAAAAAGTCGGTCAAACGCTAGTACACAAACACTTCCTCACAGTTTACATCATCAACCAATTCTAAAAACCATTAAATTCAATAAAAATAATTTTTTTTAAATATGTTTTTTTTTCTTCTTTTCAATAAAACAAGTTACAGAACAGGAAGTAAATGGCTGATTTTTTTGATTAATCATTGCATTAACAACATCACACAAAATGAGTTGCAATATGCAAGAAAAATTATAAATAAAGAAATAATAACAATACATTGTAAAATTGATCTTAACAACATCCGGGTACTTTACTTGGGTTTTTACGTTTAAAGTCTCATGTTTTGTAAAATTTTACTTAAATTCTCTAATAAAAAAGCTTATATAATCGGAATGCAGCCAAATTTGTATAGAACTAAAGACTATTCTCATACAAAGTTTGAATGAAGTACAACGAAATATTTCTAGAATACTCGGCAAAATTCCAATGTCACTCAATTTCAATATAAAGCAAAGAAGAAAAAAACACTGTCACTTCAACGACGTTTCAACTTAATTACAAAAAAAAAGTTAATTTTCGAAGTAAAGACATGTACAGTATGAAACATAAAAAAATAATTCACCAAAAGTCTAAGTGTTTTTTAAAACAACAAATACCGTATGTATTAAGTTTTATCGTTAAAATGCGTTCAATGTCGCAAATTATTCAAGTTTTACGCATAATATCAATAAGAAAAAAAGGTGAGCAGTGTTCAATAGTTCAAATGTCATCAAAGGTAGCCCTGATGAACGCAGTTCCGTTATGGAAATTTAGAGAAAGAAAAAAAAAAAGTGTGCGAATCAGCTGAGACGCGTTGAAGTTCGTTAAGCACCGGTTGAGACCCAATTCAATTTACCCACGTTCCATACGCCCGCCAAACCCACCACCACCCCCATACTCCTCATCTTTGCATTCGATTTTTCCAGGCGTCGTCAACAGATAGAGCGATAGCTAGGGCGCAAGCAAAAAAATAAAAAAAAAAAATAGAGAAGGATTGGTATCCATCCAATCAACTTCTCCGTCGCGAAAGCTCAAATTCTAATGCGATTTGCACAGACTGGGAGCAAAGCACGAGCAAAAAAACACCAAAAAAAAGTAAGAAGAAGAAGAAGAAAAAAAAAATAAAACGGAAGAGAAAGAAAGATAGACAATAAAAAAAGAAGAAAAGTGAGAGAAGAGATAAGACCAAGTAGAATAATTGCTACTGCTACTTGTAAAGATAAAGTGAGCAAAAAGGAAAAAGTAAAAAAAAAAGAAAGAAAATGGAAGTGGATGCGACAACGTCAATTGCAATTTGAGAACAAATGGAATAAACAAATATTTCAATCGCAAAAATTCACGATAACTTTTTAGAGTAAAAAAACACGAGAGGAGTGCAGCAGCAGATCGAGAGATATCCACCCGATTTGATTCTTCAAGCTCTACAATCTGAATACGCAATTTGTATCAAAAACATTTCCCCCGTCACCTTATTTACAATGCAAACATCACCGGTGATTCTCCCACTTCCCCCCCCCCCCCCCACTCACTATCCCACCCGCCCTTCCTGTTTTGCACCTTTGTAGCGTCACCGTCGATTTGATGAACGTTAATGTATACATCTATTCTCAATTTACACTCGGTCTGGATAGACGATAGGATAATCGAAACGCCAATAAGTTAAACCTTAACCAAATTAAAATGCACTTTCGCAGCTGGAAAAACCTTTTATTTGCTTCGAACACACAAGCCATTTTCTCGCCTGAAAAATTAAGACTAACCGTTAAGGCAAAACCAAAATCCTCGCTGGCAATTAGTGGATTTAAATAAGTCCTATAGGATTACGGAGCAATCATCGTAAGATTAGAGCAAAATTAAGACAAGATGCTTAATTTGACCACATTGGCGATGTTTGCGGAGTAAACTATTGTTTTCTCTCTTAAAAATTGAAGCACTGCACTACGGCAAAATTTTCTCTGCGTGCCAGGAAATTAAAACAATTTAAATAACCTAATACATGTCATGTACTGCCCTCGTATTTCGTTGCTACTGGAAAACCCAGTTTAAATAAAATAAATATTTCTTTGCCCCGGTCGCACTATTATTATTTAAACGACACATGGTAAAACTTACCTTAAATGACCTTTTTTTTAACATTTAATTGTTCTATTCTTGTTCAAAATAGCTTCCCTCAAGTTCAACACACGCAGCAACACATTGCAACATATTGATACAATAATTATTGCTGAAATATAGCTCGCTTTTTTCAGTACACCGTGTATGTGAATAAATCCAATTTTGTAGCTAAAAAGAATAATAATAAAAGTGATTGAAAAAGCAAATTGATTTTATTTTGCCTTTTGAACAAGTTATCACTTGCACATACAGCTTTTTATAACGTTATTTCAATTTCGACCTTGTTCTAAAATCCAGAAAGGGAATTTCATCAAATTTTGCAATGAGAATTAATCTTTAATAATAATTTTTAAAAAAAATGAATTGAGCGTCTCGTTTATTATAAGTTTGTTATACGTAACATAAACTTGAAATACGGGCCTCCAAACCTTTAAAAAGTTTTTTCGAAATTAATTTTGAGTGCAAAGTTAATTATAAACCATTATTTTTACATGTTGGAAAATCAAATTAAGTGATCGATAAAAGCAGCCGCAGCGGTGATTTTTGGCAAAAGGGAAAATGTTATCCGAAAGCGGAGCTGATGGGGGGATTGTAAAAATATTATATCGCATCGAAAAATTTGTCAAACTAAGTAGGTCAGTTTTGTTTTCTCAGGAAAGCAAATTTAAGCAAAAATTATGAGCCTGTCGGTATCATCGAGGTCAGTTGAACGACGTCGTGCGTTTTGCAGAGTGCGAGATAACAAATCTCTTTTTGTAAAAAAAAGACAGATTGAATAAAAAGTACAAGGGTTCCGACCACCTCCATTAATATAAAAAAAAGAAGAGAGAAAGAGAGAAGCAGTATTCAATAATCGCATTTGTAGTGACATCTAAAAAGCGGGTACAGTTTGCTGTCAGTCCAACACCAGAGGTCTTTTCAGCATCTCCCGCCCTCTCTCAAAAACTACAATTTTCGTTTCCACAATAGATAAAAACGAAAACGGAAAGAAAGAAAAAAGAGAAAATCACAGCTAAAAGCATTTAACGAATAAGGTGAGTGAAAAGCCTCCGCAAAAAAAAATTACATTTTCGCTTGAAAATGAAATTTCTTTCGAGATCGTCTGACGTCACGAGGGATATAAGAACATGGAAGGAGAAAGGGGAGAAGATGAAAAAAAAAAACGTTTAAAATAAATAAAAAACGAAAGAAAAATAGCGGAATAAAAAAAGAAAAAAAAAAGCCATTTGTCGCATAATTTTAATGGCCGCTCGTAAATCTAATGACGCCAAGCGAAAGAACAATAAAGGATCGGGCGAGAGAGTGAGAGAACGGGAGAGAGAAAAAAAAAAAAGCTAAGAGATTCCGGTGTATCCGTCCGCCCGATCAGCATTCAAATAGAAAAGGACCAAATTGCTAACCAACCAAAAAATTGGAACTGATCCATAATCGTCTTTCATCCACCACCCACACTCTCTATCCTTCATTCCTTCCCTCCATTTTTTTTTTTTTTTGGTCGTATATAAAAAATGTCGGCGACTGAGATTTTTGTCTCTTACGCTGTCTCGCTCGGGAAAGGGAGGGAAGAAAGAAAAAAAAAAATTCCGTTCGGCGTTAATCAAGTCGTCTGCTTGTTAAAATGTTTACGGAAACACAGCAACGCAAAATCCTGTCTTTCACTCGACTCAAAAGAGAGAGGAGAAAACACCAAAGTACAGTAGAAGAAAGAAAAAAAAAACACCGTTACTGATAAATAAAATAGAAAAATATATATCGTAGCCTATATAGAAAAAGAATGTATAGAGGGCGCTTTTTCCTCTCGTAACGCTGAATCCATTTATCATTCGACGCCAGATGGCGTTAAAGTAGAACAATCAACAAACCAAACTCTTATTTTTCTTCTACGTGTTATTTTTATTATTATTATTTTTTTCTTTCTTTTTTTTTTTTTCGTACTTGAAAATCCCTATTGTTTTTATTTACTTTAGAAAGAGAAAAATTGGCGAGAATGGCATCTAGAGGGCGCTATCATTGTCAAACAAAGTGATATCATCAGTTATGACTGCGCAGGTTAAATTGGTTTAAATATCAGCAAATACCAAAAAAAAAAAAGCCAATCCTTCCGGCAAACTAACTCCAAAATTGCCTTCACGTTGTGACGTCAATTATAAAACTCCCATTTTTTTTTTTTTTTCCTTTTTAAAAAAAATGACTTTCGATTTCATATAAAAATAAAATAAAAAGTGCGCAAAAGTCACGTACTGTACATGTACAAAAAAAAAAGTTGATTGAGATCTAATCCATCACTCTCAAAAGTTAATTAAGAAAATTTGTAATAATTTAATCAGCCAAATTATTTCCATTTAATCAGCTCGAGTTTATAAATCCAATGTTGAAACTAAAATTAAGTATTAGAGATTTATAAAATAAATACGTTTAATACATTTTTTTTATCAAAGTATTTGTTAATTAAATTTCTACGTAAACAAGCTTTAATCAACTGGAAAATACGGGCAACTTCATTTTTGCTCATTTTGATAAACAAACAAAAAAAGAAAAAAATATTTTTTCAAATTTTTTTTTTTATTTTTTCACTTATTTTCCATGTGTTAACACGTGAATGAGTAAAATTTGCACATGAAAATATCGGGTTTGTGAAGCAAGGAACACATTTAAAAATTTGGAGCTGGCTCATTTTTGCACCAAATGATGTTAAAAATGGTCGTTTGAGGAATTAAGAACTGAAGACAATGCCAAATTTTTGTGCAGATGGTTTACTAATAACAATTCAAAACAAAATTGTGAAATCAATTTCACACTAATTTGTATAGACCTACAGTATATCCTAATTTTAAGAACTGCAACTACCCTTTGAACTTACCGAAAAAAGTGACACTATTTGTGGAATAACATAAAAATTAAAACCTAAATCTTCAAAACTTTTGCACCAGTCAACCAAAACTCAAAATGAAATTATCTGTATATTGATATAAGATCTTCAATAACAGTTCTGGAGAAATATTTCTTAAAATCTAATTCAGAATAAAATATTCGATATTTAAATATTTTCCATATACAGTATTTGTATTACAATTTGTCTATACCGTAATCAATTGCTCAAGAAAAAAAAACAATCACAATAAATTAAAAAAAAATTAACATAATATTATTATAATAATCGAGTACGCGCCATCAATAAATTTGCAAATAATTAGAGCGCAGGTATAAAAGATACCTGCCTCCCCCTCAGCGTACGATTACCCTAAGCGTTCATAATTCGTTAGTTAAATCGCGAACAACAACAACCCAAAAAAAAAAAAGCAATTAAAAATTGGGGACTTACAAGCGGATATCTCTCCACAATTAATACCGTGCAATATTTTCAGTTCAATTAAGCGCGAGAAGATATTAAGCAACAGACCGAGCAACAAATAAAATATAAATAAAAAAAAAAAAGTGTGTTGTCACGTGATCACTTTTTTTTTTTAATTTTTTTTTTCTGCACTCGATACAAGCAAAAGGTTCTACGCCGAGAGTGTAAACTGGTGGCATTTTCGTGCTTCATTTGTTTTCTCTCTCTCTCTCCATCGCTCGCTCTCTCTTTTCAAAGCACTTTGATCCACTGACAGGATGTGTTCATCTTACTTTTCCGCTTCCAGAATCCAACTAATGAGGTTAGCTAGGTAGCGCTGTCTGCCGCATTCCCTTCCATCCCTCATCTCTCGCTACCCCCCCCCCCCCTACACACACAGCCTCTTTCTCCTTTCCCTATTCTCCCTTAGAAGAATTTAATCCACCTCCACCCATATCTAACTCTCTTTCACATTCTACCGACCGTTACACACATTAATTATTGCGAGCTAACCTTGTTATACACCCTTCTTCTCCTACTAAGCTTAACTCTATTCTTAACCACCCACACTCCAAGCATTTACCCAGCTTTTTTTTTTCTTCTCTTTTTTCTTCTGCTTCCTTTATTTATTTATTTTTTTTTTCTTCCTTTTCTTATTCATGTTTCTCCCCCGCCCGAACGAGTATTGGCGACGTTATCTACGTATTTCACGCGCACGAAAAACTTGGAATAATTTGCTATTCAATGACGTGATGCTCATATTTTAACTATAGGTTCGCAAATAATATTAAAAAATTTTTAATTCAATTTAATATTATGAAGTAACAAAAAATAGTATTAAAAAGTTACAGCAAAAACGTTGTTAAAAAAAAATAATAAATTTTAGAAAATAAATAATTTCAAAAAAACTCGTTCAAAATTGCACAAAATTCATTGGAAATTCCGTAAAAATTCGATCAAAATGTAGCCTACATAAATTCCAAATTAAAGAAAAACTTATCAGAAAATTTGGAGTAGAATAAAAAATACTCAAATATGTGAAATTGCTTAAAGGTTGAGTAAAAATAAGTTCACATTTCAATATTAAAAACCAAAAAAAAAATTGGGAGTATTTTTCGCCGAGTTTTTTTCCTCAATTAAATTTGAATGCCGATTTACCGGTTCCGTAAACCCTCACCGCACGGTTCGTATTAATCAATTCTTAACACACCTCTTCTTATCAAACTCCAATAAAAATAAAAAAAATAATAAATAAATAAATAAAAAAACTCGAAAATAAAAAAAAAAGAGAAAGCCGAAAAAAGAATAAGCAACATCTTTTAATGAAGTGAAGCTAGGAACATCAATAATTAGTAGCGCAAA
The DNA here is from genome assembly GCA_034692225.1 of Polydesmus complanatus. Lineage (NCBI taxonomy): Eukaryota > Metazoa > Arthropoda > Diplopoda > Polydesmida > Polydesmidae > Polydesmus > Polydesmus complanatus. The sequence continues at coordinate 49,863 of JAQGAZ010000139.1, forward strand.
AAAAAAGACTATACTGTATAGACAAATACAAATTAAAATTTCACGTTTGGGCAAACCATGAACGACCGGTTTTTTTTTCTTCTTCTTATTCCATCTCTCTCTCTTTTTTTTTTTTTTGATCTCTCCGCGACTTATTTGTGTAGATGTAATTAGGCAGAAAACTAGACAAATATTTCAGCGATGTTAGCAAACGACCATTTGGGTTGACGGTCTAAACGAGAAGCTCATCCAGAAGAATAAAGTCTTTTTCCTTTAATCTAAGAAGACGCCATTAGCGGTAGGCTTAACTTTTATTAAAGAGAGTAAATGACTATAGTAGAGATCTCCGTTTGGCGTAGCGAAAAAGAGAGAGAGAGAAAAACACGTATACAAAAAAAAAATAGGCAGGTAAAACGCTTAAGAAAGGTCATTTCACTTAAATAAAAGGTCCATCTCATCGTCTTTTCTTTACTCACAAATTGGGAGGAAAAGAAAGACAAAAAAGAAAAAAAAATCTTCCTATTCCACTTGCTTCTTACAACTATAACCGTCTTTTTCCATCCTTCCCCCCCCCCCCCTACCACCCACACCATTCTTTCCCTTTTATTTAAAATATAAAAAAAAAGTAAGACCGCCATCATCATTAAGTGCAAGAACGATCTTGAAGTAAATGTAATTGAAGCTAACCATGCGAATACAAGTCCACGTATACGCTTATGATGTCACGATGCGCAGTCTCACAATTCCTTAAGCTCAACTACATTTCGTTTTCATATTCTTATCGCAAAAATATTCTTCAAATAAACAAGCAAAAATGTTTACGAAATAATAATAATAATAAAAAAAAAAAGGAAACAATAATCCCTCGATATATACGAAAGTTCCGTTACTAAAATGCCGCGCTATGATAAATAAAAAAAAAGAAAAAGAAGCGTTTGGCGAGAATAAAATCTTTCTCCAAATAAGAGGATTAAGAAAAAGAAAACCCAAACCAATAACCAACCAATGCATAGAAAATTGGTAGTAGCAGTTGGTCCACTGCTCTCCCCAGGGCCTATTACAAGAGAGAGGGAAAGGGGGGGGGAAAAAGTAAAGGAGACAGTTTGTACCCAGGCTTCGCGACCTAAGAGGCCTCACAATTTTAAAAAGACCTTATATTTGGATGTACAGTTATAAAAAGAGTAAGCTTGTCTATTTTCCTAAAACAATTCGCGCCTCGCAAACTCGGTTAATTATCCCTATAATCACATTTATGCAATCAGTTAAAATCCGTCTCAGTTTAGCGAGAGAACCTGACCGAAAACAAGAATACGTATCAAATTCAATCAAAAACAGGTTGGTTTATGCTTTTACATTTTCAAATGGGTGAAGCACACTTTTTCTGAAAGGCCCTAGCTATTTCATCTACGTCTCTTGTATTCTCCTGTTCAAACGCAAATGCATTTGAAATGCAAAAGCTTTTATAAATTATATATTATAAAGATATTCCCAATTTAATAATGGAATTAAATTCCGAAAAATGTAAACTAGATAAAAGAAACTCCTTGCATGTAGTCTATAGATTCATTTGAATTAACATGTTCGTTTAACCATTACACTAATCCAATTATTTACCAATTTCAAGTCCAATTTTCACGATCAAGGGTTAACCAGAAAAATGAAAAATAGTCCAAGTAAAGTACAATATTTTAAGATTCTTTTAAACAAATAAAATATTAATATACATAATAAGCGTTTTCGATAAGTACCCAGCGAGTTGAACAGTGGAGTCACTACCTGAAAAACATATAATATTATCGGAGATAATTTAAAAATGGTAGTGCTGCCCCTTGAGGTTAAGCAATCACACATAGCATTCTCGCAACGAAAGTAGGAGGAGAAAGAGAGTGAGGAAAAAGTCGACATCGAATGACGTCATTGCGCGAAGGAAAGGAGCGAAATGTAAAAGGTCAACTGCTTTTGACCCCATCACTTTCTCCCTAGCTGAATTAGCTAAATTAGAAATAAAACACAAACCATTACCGCAATTTGCCAATCTGATCAATTATTTATTCGCTCCAACAGATTTTTTTTTTCTTTCTTTCTTTTTCCGACTCACACTTAACCTCCCCCTCACTCAAAGGATCGAATTCCGGCTTTTATCACCGCTCTACCAAAGCTTTAATCCCTCGCTGTACGCGGTGCACCACTTTCCTGGAAAATACCGCGTACGGCGAACCATAATCTCGTGCAAAAGAGGGAGTTATGAAAACCCAATACAAAAAAAAAAAAAACTTCACCCATAAATACATAAGTTGATAATGTTCTGAAAACCATAATTGCGCTTGGTCCACTTACTCTACCCACCTTTTCACGATCGTAAAATAGGCGTAAAGAGAAAATTGTGATTTTATTAGCGGTTTCAAATCATAATAAATGCAACAACAAACCATAAAAATATAACGTGTTAAATAACTAGATATTTCCACAAAAAAAAAAAAAAATTAAATCACTAATACTCGAAATCGTGTATGATAAAAGATTACCGGATTATGGTACCAAAAAAAAAAATTAAATAAATACTTGAAAAAAAAAATTAAAATTAATGCAACAAGATCTACATAGTCTAGCATTAAAGCAATGAAACTGTTCTAATAAAACTTTGGTTTTTTTTTACAAGTACGAAAGTTAAAATTAATATTACTCCCGTCAAAGTAGATGCCTCTGATAACTACTCGCCACTTTCAGTAACAGTTCTGGAATTCTAAAAATGGGACTGTGTGCGTTTGGTAGGTCATAGTTTTTAAAAATTGACCCACAGTGCCCAGAAGCAACTAAGTAAAGCCCCAAAATTAAGATCTGCAAAGTAGCAAAAACTTGAACCCCTTTCAAAAGCCCTTTTATCTTTGTCTGTCTTTTACATGACAGATAACATTAAGAAAATGATAGAAATATACACGGCTTCACTTTTATGGTTCCAGAACTATTATTAAAAGTAGGGAAAAGGTCTCCTTTGATGAGTATTTTCCCATAGGAATCTACTTTGAAGGGGCGAGGCATTGATTTGAACCTTTGTAAAAAAAATACAAAGTTTTATTGAAACAGTCTCACTACTTTTATGCCACACCATGTAAAAACACTTGATTAATAATAATTATATAATAATTAATCAATAACCTGATTTGACCAAAATCTAATAATCGAGTTGGCTTAATTTCTTTTCTGCTTTACTTTTCGAGGGTTTAAAAAAAATCTGTGAATAAGATGTTGAAAGTAAAGGGGAGAAAATAGGAGTGGGTGTACAATGAGAGCGATGGGAGGAAGGGAGAAGCTTTTTGTTATGGTAAAACGCAGCCAAAGCGAAAGGAAAAGTCAAACACAATCTATCAAAAAATAAACGAACACTTCCTATTCAAAATATATTGGGTGAAGTTTGAAAAGATTTCTCATCCAATCATTAATTCTCAATAGGATACAAACTCAAAATCCCGGATAAATATATATATTGGCTTTGGGGAATGTGGAACGAAAGAATTTATCTTCGCAAACGAAAGTCGGGGACACACACATACAAGAAAAAAGTAAATAATAAAAAAAAAAAAAAAAAAAATCCCGAAGAAAATTGTTGAAGGCGTCCAACTTGCCGCTCGTTTGAATCCGGCTTTAGAAATTTAAATTATCCGGAACAATAACAAGTTGTTGTTGTTAAAAGATAGAAAAGAAATCGGAAGTCGAGAAATAAAAAAAAAAAAAAAAAAGGAAGAAGAGATGGCAGAAAAAAAAAAATAAATTCGAATAGCAAGAAGAAGAAAAAAGCAGAGTAAAAGAAGAGGGCGGAGCTCGAATTTGTAAATCCAGCATTTCCATCAATTTCCAATGCAGCTCGATTTTTTTTTATCAAACGACGCGCGGCAAAAAAAAAAAAAAAAAAAAATTGCTGAGCTAAGGCGGAAAAACGCTAACAAATAACTTTTCAAATTTATAAAGAAAAATATATATATATATATAATATTGAATAAGGTCTCGTTGGAAAGTAAACGTGTTTTGCATTAAAAAAAACGTACAATATTACATCTCTTTTTATCAATGACTTGATTTAAAATGCGATTAGAATCATCGAAAATTCAATTTTTACTTTGTAAAAAAAAAAAAGCAGTTTAACACCGAGTGGTCTTAACCTAAGAAGAATATTGTACACTGAATAGTATGTCAAAATAATTCACTTTCTTGGCGTTATAAATTATAATAATTTCCTGTAAATTTCAGTATGACGAAATCATGCAAAAAAAATAATTATTTATTCGTTTGCCTAACAAAAACTCCGTAAAAAGGACTGCTCTTAAAAAATATATAAAAACTTCATAAATATCAGAATAAACAACAATAATTAAGAATAAAATAGCGCTTTGGGAAAATAGTTTCGGGTGCCGCACAGTTCTGTTTAAAGCCGGTTTTGCTGTGTAATGAAACTACTGTTTTAACGTAGGCCTGCAATTTTTGTTAACTAAATTTCCGTATAGCTGGATTAAGACGGCTTTAGTTATTACGTCTTACAGTAGAAAAGTATAGTTGCATAGTGTGGTGGGGGTGAAGGGTTACCATGCACGCTGTACACGTTAAAAGCTAACGTTTTAACGACGAGTTAACTGCAAAGCCTCTATTGAATAATATTATTTTTCTTGCGAACTTCGGAAAACAATTTGAAAAATCTTAGTCGTATCGATTATAATAATAATTATTTTCCTCCCGAGAGATAAAAATCTCGTTAAAATAAAAATCTTTTCGGTACACTTGAATTAATTTACTTGGAAACCCTATAAACACTTTCAACCGAGACTTGCGAGTAATTTCATTGTATATGTAAGCTACAGAAAATTTCATATTAAACCGAGTTAATAAATATCAATTTATTATTATTAAAATGTGTCTCATTAAATTTTAGACTCCAATTATTTTCTCATTAAACAAAAATTGACAAAATTAAAACATTTTCAATAATAAATAAATAAAAAAAAAATCAATTCGCTTGAAAAATGAACATAAAATGTCATTTTAAATTCTCATTTAAAAAAAAAAAAAAAATTAAAAAATAAAAAAGTTGGTTTAATAATAATAATTATTATTATTATGTTATCCAATCAATCCTCAAGTACTGTACTAACAAACAAAAAAAAAATTAATTTTCCTTTCTCCTTTTTATAACCAAAATAATTATATATATTTAGCGCTGTAATTTCAACTGTCAAAGTTATTAATTAAAAGCCGTTTTCAACGCTAGACTGCGTTCAAAAATCATCAACTAAAGATCTAATCAAAAATCCTTTTTCTTAATATTACCAAATAAATTTGCAACATGCGCGAATAGTAAATTAAAGCGAGCGTTCAATCTGACAACGTTTGGAAAAACTGGAGCGCGCGCTTGCGCTTCCCCATAAAACTTAAACGCGTTTTCAACGCTAAGTGCTGCAATTTCCACAGATTAAAACAATTAATTGCTTTTAATTAGTGAAAGAGAACAGGAAGCTTAGCAAAAGATAAAACGAGAAAAAGAGAAAGAATGACGTCATTCACTCTTAACTATTGATTAGCCAAACGCCGTCTATTTATCGATAAACCCTGCTGCTTTTTAATACCAAAAACACTCGCTCGTTGTAGTAAAAACAAAACAAAAAAAGACAATAATTAATAATAATAATAATAAAAATAATAAATAAAAAAAAAAATGATTGATGATGATCGGCAAAACACAAAAGCGAAAGATAAAATTGAATCTGGCGAAATGAACGATGTATGGAAAAAAGGTAAAGAGGAAAAATAAAGCGACGGCGGTGCGAGCGCCCTCTACCGTAATGACAACGATTTTTCAAAATAAAACGTGCGTAAACAATAAGCCCAATTGTGTGGAGTGTGTGCGAGCAATAGTCAAGTGTTGTGGAGTGCATAGTGAAGGAAGAGGAAGAGTAGGGGGGGAGTGAAGAAGGAGAAAAATAACCGTAATAATAATCATAATAACGACAATAATAAGGAACCCCCGAAATTGTTAAAATGTTGCTTTCGACGAGTACATTAAAAAAATAATAGTCGAAAGCATGGCCCTTCTCTCTCCACGCATAATACAGTATATAAAAAGAGAGAATTGCGTTGTTACCACCCCCCCCCCCCCCGAAACGCTCTCCTCACCCCCTCAAAAAAACATTTGTGTATATAAAGCGTAGGCCCTAGACCGAGTGGATAGAGTCGTAATTTCGGCACGAAATCTCATTAAATTTTTTTTCTACTTTCTCCTTTTTTTTTCTTCTTCTTCCTTTATTCATCGTTCGACGCAATTATCTTACGTTACTTTGCGTAAGGAAAAAGGTAAATGAGAGTGAGTGAGGTGTGTAGTCGAGGGAAGGGAGAGAGTTGGTTGAGCGCGTGCAATCAGGGCTCTGCCGGAGTTCCATTTTCCTTTGGTAATGAGAACGTGCCTTATCGCTTCCAACGATCTTATCCGCGTTATCACTCGATATTACAGTTATAATTTATGTTTCCGAAGCGAACGAAAGGAGATTTGGTAGAGGATGGTGGTGGAGGGGGGGAGGGAGAAAGAGATGATGACGTAGTTGGAGTCGACGAGGAAATTGAAATTAGACCGGCGTTTCGTCTTAACCTCCCCCCCCCCCACTTCTCCATCATTCTGGGAGAGAGTCAGAGAGAGACTCTTACTTTCCCAGTTCGGATTTAACCCTCATGCTCGAATCGGAATTGGGATTTTCGGAAACTAAATGACTCACTTAAAAAGCGATTTCTCCAAACTTTTTAAACAACACCGGCGCGCGCGCCCGAGCACATACACAATAGAGGAAAGTATCGTCCGCCTGGAAATCGAAAAATTCAAAGCTTACGACTATATCACTATACTGTAGTATACTATAGAATCGATCAAAAATATATATATATATAAAAAAAAATTCTTATTTCTTTTTTTTTTTCTTCTTCAAAAAATCTATTGATATTTTCCAACTCGCGCCGCCAGGGAGCGTTAACGAGATTTTCCAATGCGCATTAGTATTATAGATATTTCTAATAAAACTATTTGGCGCCTTCTCCTTTTTCTCTCTCTCAAATAGAATTTCAATTGGGAGAAACGCGACGCCAAAGGCAGCCGTCTTTGTTACAACTTCTCTCGCGATTGCTGCGACAAATGACGTCATTTTCGCTCTTTCTCCCCGCCATTTTATTTTCACCTTACGGCAATATTTTGTTATTTTCTATCAGTTTCCTTAAAAAGAAATATACATGTATATTGTATATATTTTTTTTTTCCTTTTCTATTGGAAAAATGGGCGTTGGAAAAAAAATAAATTGTAACTTAACTCTTTCGTATAGTCTTGAAAATTTCATTTTGCAAATTTCGCTTCTGCCGTTAGGTGGCGTAATGAGCGCTCGTACCGCCGTGGTTTGACGCAACTCTCGTCTTCTGTTTACACCTCAGGCTTTTTCGTATTTGTATGTATATATATATATATTTTTTTTTTTGCTTTCATTTTTCTTATCAATTTGCTCGTCTTCATCACTCGCAAACATTCGGTAAAGACGGCGCCTCATCACATTTAACGTTTGCAAATCTAATTCAAAGATGGCGCTCTTCACATTTGCGCCCGAGTTAACAATTTTTCTTCTTCTTCTTCGTCGAAACCCACAACTGCGCCACCTTCCGCACGGTTCTATTCCCCCCCTCCCTCCGACCTACTTACCCTCTCCACCGCAAAAACTAATAAAAGAATGCTTGATTAACGTCACCGGGGTGAACGTGATGACGCTCTCGTGCAAACCCGGCTTCCCGACGTCACGCGTTTGCGCGAGTAACAGTACCCGCTCCCCGCGAGCGCTGTGGGAAACATTTCGTCCATTTAATGCCCGAGTAAAACGAGTTGACACGTGGCTCCCCTCGGTATCATCCAAATAAATTATTTCCAACGGTAATATAAAAATCACAAGTGGAAATGGAGGGAGAAAATGATCTCTCTTAACAGTTTAACGGGTAGCGGTTGCGTTCACCCCCCTCCGCGCAGCAATGGCGTTCCGTTCCGTTGAGAGAAAAAGATGTTGGGGGGAAGCAGGGTTACGTTAGACCGGACCTTCTCGCAAGATCCGCCATTTCGCGCGCTTTTAGCCTCAAATAAATCACCAAATGTAAACATTTATGGAAAATTTATCCCATTGAAATACATCTTAAGAAACGACAGGCAACATTTTGTGGTGCGTTAACACTGAAAAAGTTGAACGCGGTCCAAAATATATTTAAAAACACTTCTCCTCCCCCCCCCCCCCATCATCCTACCCTCCTTCTCCCACTCTCATCTCCTTCGCACTAAACTACGTTTGACGTCACAAATCACGCGCCAGTTGCTCAAAAGTATAGTAACTACGCGCTCGAAGTTAAGTCCCGAGCGATAGCGGTGAATTAAAGTCTTCTTAACATCCTCCTGCGTAATCGCAAATACCTTATATTCTAATTTCAGCCAAGGTCAGCTATTTCGCCCAGGAAACGCTCGCTTGCGTCAGCTTCCATTGACGTAATAATTTCATAATACCAATACCATGTTAAGTAAACCCCGAAAACTTGAATTAAGCGCTTACTGTGACGAGAGATTCCACCACCACCACCCTCTACAGTATTTTTACTACAGTACTGTACGTGTATTTTACTTCAAGAGGCGCCAAATATTAATGCAAAGCTCTACGTCAAACAGGCATACGATTTTTCCAAACGCGGTTCACTAGTATATCTAACTTCACATCTTCATTACTACCGGTAGTTAAATACAGTTTATTAACTTATAAAAAAAGGGAATGTTAATATTTTAATATTATGGTGTAGTAACATTTGATTTTATTGAGATACCATTCCCTGTTCAAATACCGCTTTAAGCGGAGGTAAATTAATTAAGATATATTTTTAATGTCAACAAATAAGCATAATTTTCAATAACAACAACAACAAAAAAAAATTATAAAATTTCAAAAATTTGAAACGAAATTTTAATCGCGCTAATTAAATAAAAACTGCTTACTGTATAATTATGTACATGTGTTAATATTTTACGAGTAAATTAAAACCTGGAGGGGACCAATCTAGTAATAAGTAATCCTTTAATTTTAATTAAAGTTTTTAACTTACAGACAAAATCTCAGCTATGCCAAAAGTGAAAAAAAAAACCAGACAAAATTTAATCAAGAAATTTGGTTTTGAACTTTTAAAATACATTTTACTCATTTTAAAAATAGAGTGACGTGTCTGATTTTCCCCCTGTACCCTCCAGTTGTAAAATGATGCAGCATCGGCAGAAAATTAATTTAAAACGTCTTTAAAAAAAATGTACAGTATTTCAAATTCCCATTTTAATATAAATAGCTTAAAATACATAATGCGTTCTTTTTAACCAAATAATATATCCATCCCTCTTTAATGCCATTTTAAAAAGTCCCGACTGAAAACAGTTCAATAAACTTTCAATTATCCAGAGTCGAAACGACAAAATAATAATTTTTTTACCCCATCAAAAACTGAATATATAGGTAAAAATAACTTTTATAGACGAAACATTATCTAAAATATCTTCAAATGTACAGTTTATATTTACAGTAATAAAAAAGAATGTTATGGCTGTTACTTCAAACAATTTGCGCATGTAAATTCAGGGAATAAGCATAAAATGCTGGTTTGGCTCATACATCCAATAGAAATAATTTGCAAGCCTCCCGGATAAACGGAAGAACTTAACTTTTATTTCAAAGTTTGCACTTAAACTATTTTTTTTTTTAACAAAAAAATTCAAAGGTACATGCAGATCAACATGATAAAAACCCAATTCTTAAAAACCTCTAAAAGATCTTTTTTTTTTTTTTAACAGTTTGTTCAGCCTTATTATAGCCCAAATAATTTTTTTCCCCTCCCTTTCGGTACTTTGCAAAAGTCTGTAGCAGCTTTTACGAATAAAATTTGTCTCGAGTCTAGCCAAATCCTTGCAAAACAAGATTTACGTGTCATTAATGAACGTGCAGGAATATTAAAAGCCCGGTACATGTACATCTATGTAAATTTTCTTCCCCCCATCTCGTCCAAAAAGAATGTTTGGAAATAGACAAATTCGTTGTCACCACCGCGCGGAATAGATTTGAAAACAAGTCTGCATCTAGGATGAACCCCAGAGTCTCAAGGTTAAAGAGCTAGTAAACAGTGCAGACACCTTTGAGGAAAACGATGACGAAAGACGGACGGAAGAAACGTCACGATTTTCTTCCACTGCGAAGATAAACAGTTATTCATTTTTTCTCTTTACATATTATTATTTTGGCACGAAAATAACCAAAATATTTTCTCTAAACTTCGTCAAAAATAATCGCGAATAGATAGGTAGATAAGAAGCAAAAAAAAAAAAGTAAACGAGCGCAAAAAAAGTTGTTCCAGTATCAAAAAAAAAAAAAAAAAGGGAGGAAGTGGTTGGCGTCTGGCAACACCGAAAGCCAAGTTGCATCTAAATTCGCTTCACCGCAGGAGAGAGAATTACGCAGACGAAAACGTGTTATTATACCGGTACGCGAAGAAAAAAATAAAAAAAAAAAAAAATGCTGGTTAGAAATAACAAAAAAAAATCCAGGAACAAACACAAAAAAAATTATTTCTGGTAAATGTCAACTGTTTAAATTTGGAAATAACAAAATGATGCTATGTTTTGCTCGAAAACAAATATGGTTAAGCAAAAACTTATTTTTGACATAAATGAGGTCTAAAAATATAACTTACAAGTCTTTCACATTGGAATACGACAAATCTTCTATCCATAAAACAACAATTTTTTTTCGTTGTTGTTGGTGTTGCTTGAAACGCGCAAAGAATAGAAAAACACTGACTGAGACTTACCTAAAAATAAAAAAAAAAAAACACAATCATTAGATAAAAATTATTAATTTATGAAATCTGCGAACAAAAATCGGACGTAGTGTGAAGCGACATCGTGCGAATGCAAATGAAAAGAAGAAAAAAGTGAAAAATGAGAGTTCCTTTCACGTTCAAGAAAAAGAATAGCAAATTGTTTCTTAATTTTAACGCAACAATATTTCACGTTTTTCTATTTTCTTTTTCGCTGCTCGCATCCATATTTATAAATTTGATGATAATGATGATGAAGATGCCTGTGGGAGATGAGGAGTGATTAAAGCGCCGAGCGAGGCAAGGAGTGGATGCAAAAAGCAAAAAAAAAAGAAAGAAAGAAAGAAAAACATGGCGGATAACATGAAGAAAATGAAAAAAGAAAAAGCGGGGCGACGCCATTTGCAAAGGCGCCACATTCATTCTCCTACGTGTACATTTACAGAGAGAAAGAGTGAGGGAGGGTATCCGATGGAGATTAACGGAGAATGAGTAGTGTGGAATAAGAGTGGTGGGGGAGAGAGAGAGAGAGAGAGAAGAAAAAAAAATGGCAACGCTGAAAAATAAATAACAATCGCGAAAAGAAAAGAAAAATCGCTTCATTTTAAGAAGGAAAACGTCTTTGTTTGCTAACACACATCTCGTATTTATTGAGGAATTTTTATCCTCTTATCACCCACTGCCACCGCTCCGTGTCCCCCTTTCCCCCCCCCCCCCCTCCCTCCTTCTCACATCTCAAGTCTTTATCCCCCCCCCCCCCCTTTTTGCTCCCCCGCAACAACCCCTCTCTTCCTTCTCTTTGGAAATTGATACGTGTTCCTCAAGTTCGCACTTTTTCAATCAATTATCCGCGGGTGTTCATATATTAAGAGGGACTTGGCATAATTAAAATAAGAATAAGAAAGTAAAAAAAAATAATTTTGGGATCAGAAAATGTTAAGACTTTTGCAAATGAGATTTTGATATAGTGTTGTGGAAAAATCTTTTGGCTTTTAATCGCGTCATTCATTTTATTTTATGACAAAAAAATGATGAAACTTGGTTAGGACCGAAGCTGTACTTCCATTAAAATACTATTACAAATAACACGTACAGAGTGATTTAATAAATCAACCGCAATTTTAAAATTAATTGCGTTTAAATCAGTTCTTTTCATGGAAGTGCGAGTATATAATAAATTCGTAATAAGGATAATGTTAAAAAATTAAAAACCAAAAATTGTCTAAATGTCAAAATAATTTAATATGTCTTTGCAATAATTTTTAATCGGCCGTAACTGCACTCTTTTCACAAAGTTAAATAGATGACATAAAGATTACCGGTAAATAATTATCTTACTGCTGTATGTTGTTTTTAATTTATGTTCTTATCTAATTTTATCTAATTTCGTCGTAAAATAAATTTCAACATCAGTTCCAAACTATAGATATTTCGATTCTATCTTTGAAGAATATTCCTTTTAAATTTTCATCGGCAACTTCCGATGATGATAAATTAAATTTTTTCTTTTTTACCTTAAAGATGCATTAAATACGCAGGTGTAGCATAAACTAATGAAACCGTTTTAATAAAAATTTGTATTTTTACAAGGTTATTGAGGTTCTGTTTTGCTGCCTCAATTGAAAAATCGCAATTTTGGCTGTGGATCAACATTCAAAATCTGTAGCTGACCAACCCATACGTAGTTCAACTGCATGGGGTTCCAGAATTTACTAACAGTAGAAGAAGCAATCTCCTTTATCGTTAGTAGCTGCACTAGGCATCTACATGTATTTTGAAAGTGCAAACATTGATTTGAACCTTCATAATAAATACAGGTTATCTTATTAAAACTTTGTGTTTTATGTTATAGCGTGCATAACAAAAAAAAAAAGAATTGCAGTTAGCAATTCACAATTTTAATACAAGTGCACGGTTTTGCACAAAAAATAAACCCTCAATATTGAAGTAGAATAGAATTGATGCATAGAAAGGAAAGTTAGACGCAATATTAAATTAATAAAAACTTTGGGTTAATTTAATAACACGAATTTCATTTTCGCATTTACTAAAAAAAAAAAATACTTTTCAAAATTGAAAGCAAAGTAATTGTCGACGTCTAGAGAAAAGTAGCGAGACAGGTGGGAAAGAAAAAAAAAATTAAAATGTAGCTAACGTTAAAGTTATATCTTAGTTCAAGTTTAATTTCGTAAAGCAAAGATGAAAAAAAAAATATATATATATATATATTATTAAAATGAGTTTGTGTACAATGTGCTTTGAATAATTCGTTTTTTCTTCTCCTCCTCCTCCTTCAAAAAAAAAAAAAAAAAATGAAAAAGATCTAGAAAATGAAAGTAACGTTTTCTCGCTCTAGAGATTTCATCCGTCTTTTTTTCCAAACTGTTATTTTTTCCTACTTCTTCTTCATCTTTATCCCTGTCGAAACACAACAAGAAGTAAAACGAAGAAAAAGAAGAAGAAGAAAAAAATTGCTCTTACTTATTTTCTATTATTTCAATTGTAGTTTGACGTCATTACGAGATAAACGAATTCTAACTCCAAACTCATCTAGAAAAATCCTGCTCCATTTATTTTCTCATTTCTGCTACTCATAATCTAAACACCTTTCTTTTTCTCCGCCACTCATGCGCACTACAGTCCCTCCTTCCGCCTTCGTTCAATCATCGGCGTATTAGATTCGAAGCGCGCTAACACCGCCCTCCACTCGCGCTTGCTTTCTCTCTCTCTCTCTCTAGCTCTGGCTAAATAATAACCCAACTTTTAAAATAAATGCTTTCGGCATTAACACTTTGGAATCAAACGCAAAAACTGTGCTCACGCTAGCAATAAACACCCTACACGTTCAACGTCATTAAGTTTGGCGGGTGACGTCAGGCCCAACATTTTCACCGGCAGTAATCAACAATTTCCGCTTTCAATTTTATTCAACGCGAGCAGCCATCAACTAAATAAAGATATTAAATCTTGTTTTAAAAAAAAAATAATAATATAATAAAGTAGCTCAATTCAATAAACCTAAAACTGTCTTCGTATATCCTGTCACTTTCTATACCGGTAGCGGGGAATTTGTATGTTTGAAACGAGTGAAAAATACTCGATAAAACATTTTTATACATGCCACAAATAATAATCTTATTTCAGATTTATTTAAAAAAAACTCTCTCATCGCATTTTAAACGACGACGAATTGATGGCATTGTTGCCAAATAATAAATGCCACATTATTTAAGAAAAAAATAAAAATCCTATAATCTCAACATTGAAAAAAAAAAAATTAATAACGGAGCTGTTCAATAACCCAAAAAAAAAAGTCTCAGTAATACCCCTTAAAATGTTTCCCAAGTTTTTGAGCAAATAGGTTTTTTAAAAGGATCAAAAATTTTACTATTCTTCAGGCTATGTTTCGTTACCACAATTAAAAATTCCATTGAAAATTCGATTTTTGGGACTGTGGGGCAACATTCAAAACATGGCTCCACTTTCAAGGACTCAAAGCTTTTAATAAGCCTATGGGAAGAGAAGTTTCATTTGGTGATTAGCTTCCCTAGGCATCTACTATCAAAGTAGTGGCATTAATTTAAACCTTTATAATAAATGCAAAGTTTTATTAAAACAGTATCTTTATTTTCATGCCACACCGTGTATATTATTTCATTTTGTTCATAAAAGTTCACCCACCTTATAACTAAATAACGTAATGTGATTACTATTTCAATATTATTATCTGTTCAATAAATAAAAAAACAGATTTTCATAAACCAAAAATAAGGTTATTATCAATCTAATATATGTATTTTTTTTTTTTAAGAATGAAAGAGGGGGAAAAAAACATGCCTTTCGTTTATAACGTTTAAAAAGATTCTAATTCTTCCATTACCTTTACATATACACACACAACATTACCATAGTAATATCTTTATCCAACTAAACTCCCTCCTTCCCATTTACAATTCACTCCCCCACCACCACTCATTTCTCCCATCAATTTATTAAAAAAAAAAAATTCATCTTTCTCTCTCTCACTTCCATCCTCCCACTCTTCTGAAATTTGAGTAGCTTTTCAACTTCCAACAAGCGGTAACCTTTTAAAAACGACATTAAGAATAATCAAGAAAATACATTAAGCAGATGAATAATAACAAGCAAACAAAAAGAAGAGAAAATACAAGTGAACGGATGACTGAATTCAAGAGAATGATTTTCTCATCTTTTAACTTATTTCTCTTATCATCCATTAGTTAGCGAATGTGTCTTGCTGCACCCGACGACACCCAAATCTTTGAAATTTACAAAAGTTCGAGAAGGAGAAAGAAAGAGAGAAAATAAGTTTCAGTAATTAAAATATGCAAATGTTGGCATTCGTTCATCGAACAAAATAAGAACAAACCTCCCACTCACACTCCCAAAGAGCGTCAATAATAATGATGATGAAATAGGAATTAACAAAGTAACTAAAATACATCCACAAAAATTTCAGTTATTCGAAATTAAACCAAAAAAAATAATAATAATACAGATAAAAGTTCGCTTTTTTCAAACTATGATTAACAATTCAAAACAAGTCATTGAAATAGCGTTATCAAAAGCAACTTCATAAATTTAAATTACGCGCATAATAAAGGCTGATTTTAATAAAATTTGCAAATTTATTAACCTCTAACGTCATTTATTTAAATGCAAAATTTCTGTTGAGATTAAAAAATTAACTTGACTTGAATGCAAAAAAAAATTAATAATACCGGGTGTCTGAAATGTTACTATACAACTTGCGGAGGCTATTAAAAGAAAAATCTAGAAAAGAAAAAACTTAAAAATGGTGTCATTTTACAGAGAAACTCAAAAGGTTTTTTCTATAAAAAAAATAATTTTTTAGTTACTTCAACAAATATTAAAAAAAAAAAAGTAATAATTATGTAAAATTTTCTGATAAATTTTGTAGCATCAGCAACAAATTATTTTTTTAAAAAAAAATATTATTTATAATTAAATCGAATTCGGGTTAAAAACGTATTACAGTATAAACAAATTCGAAGAAATACTTTAAAAAAAAACAACATACCGGTTGACTATATTATTATTTTTCTTTCAAATTTCTCAATAATTTAATTAATAAAAATTTAATTCCTCGTTAAATTCTATATACGAGTACCGGTATACATGTACAGTATATATATAAAAAAAACCGTTAAAATTAAACCTTATTTCGTATTCCGAGCAAAGCACGTTACATATTTCAGAAACATCTGTTAACCAATTTACAAATCTTTCATTAAAAAAAAAAAAAACTGAAGGAAAAAAAAATTATTTTCAACGAAAATCACGTCTTCTAAAACTAAAGAAAAGAAGATGAAAAACAAAAGAAATCCTAAAGTAGAAATCTGTTAATGAGAAAACAAAATCATTAAAAAAAAAAATCTCAAACTATACGGAGAAGAAACAAAAAAAAAAAAAAAAACCGCAACAACGCCATCTATTTCCACAACCTTCTATTTTCTTGTTCCGCCACTTCATTTAACGATTTTCCATTTAACACTTTAAATAAAATGAAAGAAATTCCCGCCATTTTTTCCTTCTCCATCCTTCACCCTCACTCCCCAACCACACACGCGATTACACCGACCGCAACTATTTCATCATTCCTCAACGTCAAACAGACACTAGACTAGCATTTACTTAAAATATTGGATGGAGAAGAAGAAGAAGAAAAAAAAAGAAACTGTGAGTGGAGGTTCCCCACGCGTACACAGAGGTAAAAAAAAAAACAAGTAAACAAAAAAAGAAAAAAAAAAAGCAAACGCGGGCCCGTACGTGCTGTAATCAATATACAGTAAACTACTCATCGTTATACGCGAAGGACTCGTTCGTTTACGTTTAGGGTTAGCCAAACTCAAAACCTTAAAGTGTATAAATAACGTCGTAAATTCGTTGTGTGGATTTAGTCCGATATAACCCCGCGTATTCAAAGTCAATTTATTTTTTCATGCTCGTAAAACGAGCGCAGCGCTGGAAATTCCTTAATAACAAAATACTGTACACGGTGTGGCAAAAAAAGTTAGTTTTAATAACACTTTTGTATTTATTACGAAGGTTCAAATGTTGGCACCCCTCAACGTAGATGCTCGGGGAAGTTACGTACTAATGGAGACCTCCTTCACTTCTCTTAGCGACAGTTCCAGAACCTTAGAAATGGAACCACGCGCATTTTGGTCGGTCACGATTTTCTCAATATCGTCAATGATGACAAACTGGCAAAAATTTTAAATTTTTTGATAAGAGAAAAGCTGACTTTATTTTAAAACAAACGAATAAAAACATTTCATCGCAAAAATTGATTTATAATCTGCATAAACGTGAAACTTTGGCTTAATATTATTATTTTTGCAAATCCTCAATCGTCTACAACAGCGAAAACGCGTGTGGTATAAAATAGGTAGCAAGCTCGTTATGTCTGACGTCAGACCTCATCTCTCAGCCAACAACTCAAACGCATCTTCTCTTCCCAAAGTTAAATAAATCAAAGAAAATTTTTTAACTGCAATCTACAAACACGCAAAAGAAAAAAAAAATCTCCGCAAAATGTTGTCAAAAGTAATCAGCAACAGTTCATCGCGCTTATTAAACTGCTCATTTGAAATTAGAATTTTTATATGTTTTTCCTTTCGTCACTGGGAAAGCCAGCTGTCGGTGGGAGGTTGGCAGCACGTTTTCATTACGACGCTCCTCCACCCATCGCCTCTTTCATTTTCAATTTAGTCTGCTCAAATCATAAATAACATTTATTTAAACAAATAACTCGTACCCACTTTCCTGCGCATGCGTCAAGGTAAATAATTTGTCTCTAATTTCATTTTTTTTTCTCTCCCCTTCTCCGCTCGCGCTCGTTTTACGCCAGCGCGGTAAATAAAATGCCGGAATTAAATCTGTCCTCGCCCGGAAGTTGTTCGGAGAAAACGCGAAAGCTAGAGAGAGAGAGAGAGAACTTCAAACTAGCTAAATGACAGAAATGATAGGGTATGGCGCGCCATCTGTGGCCAAATAACGGTCCAACTATTAATCATAAACCAATAGCCGGCGTGTGTGTTAGTTGTCGGCTGGCGTCAATAAAACCAAAGACAATAAAAAGTTAAAGCAGTGCCACCACTTTCGACTCACCATATTTTAAAATTAACCATCACACTATTAACTTTATATCCCTTTTGGTGGGTGGAGTGTGCGGGGTGGCGTAAACACGACGCCTCGCCACCTCTTTTCGTTGGCGTTGGCCGCCATCTTGTCTATTGACAAAAATCACTTTAAACGTCAAAATATTTGGCGTAATGAAAGAAAGCGTGTAAAGATGGCAGCTATTTAGGCAAATGAGTCATAAATTAAAAGAGGAGAGAGAGAGAACGGTTATTGGTTGAAACGCGTGAAGCGAGGTCAGTAGGTCAACAGCGAACAATAACAAGCGAACGCGGTGACGATAAAACGTAAATGTAGATGGCGCTGGCAACCCCTCACTCTCCCTCCATCCCTTAACTTTTATCGTGCATAAGCGAAGTAAGGCGCGAGTGGCGAATTTATCTTTAAACAGAGATTATCTTTCAAAAAGCAATCTCGCGTTGTTGGCGAACTCGGGCGACAGCAGCAGAAGCAAGCGTCGGTGGCGGTACCAGGCTTAGAGCCCTGTCATGCCTAGTTCTAAGCGCCGACGCTGGCTGGTTGGGTTGAGTGGGTGGTAGGGGGAGGCAAATGGAGTGGATAAAAGGGCGTCAAATAGTACGCCGCGTACTTTTTCTCCACCCTCAGCCTTTGCCAACTTAAATAAATCAATAGTCGCGTACCAGACACACTCGGCACACACCAAGTCCCTTCCACAAAATTACGTCGAAAGCGCGCCATCGCTCAACATCCACAAAAAATAAAATAAAAAAAACACAACACATTTTTACTTTCATAAATATTATATTATTTTTGTTGCAAATTATTAATTTAATCTACATAAATGAAGTCGGAGAAGGAGAGAGAGAAAAAAATAACTAAATTAAAAACAAAACTGAGGTATACCCGATATGCTCAAAACTTGTTTTTCGCGCATCTTAAATTACGACGCTATTATTATTCAAATAAAGCAGTCGCTGGTCGCTGTAAGTTTGATGCTATTCTACAAAGTTTTACACACTTATTAACTCTGTTATAACTTCATCGAAGAAACTACGTAATTTATGACGTTTCACCCAGCGATTGATGAATTTGTCAAAGCCGTGGCATTCCCTCAATAGTATAGCACAGGCTACGTGCATATTAACCATTATTTTTGCATTACATTTTAAACTAAAAAAAAATTTATTTAATGGTTTTATAAGAAAAAAAATTAAAAATAACTATGCTCAAGCTATACAAATTGCATTAAATTTCACAGTATTTTGAAAAATTTTAAAATCTGCTGTCATTAAATTGAATTCAATATCGGTATTGCATACATTTTATTAAAAAAAAGGTAGTGTTCTGACTTTTTTTGTTGACCATATAAGGCTATAACTGATATTAACAACTTTTTCATCCTTAATACATAATGATTACGACAGAATTCCCTAAAAATAACGTTACATCCGAGGTGACGTTATAACCAATTTCAACTATAAGCCTACATTTACTTTAACTAAACTACTGAAAAAATACATTCTGGTTTGTAAAAGATGCAGAAAAAATATATTTAAATAAAATTTCTATAAGAATTCTGTAAAGTATAACGAACTTTAACTGCAATTTACTATACCGAGCATAATTATTAACCTCCCCCATCAAAAAAAAAAACAAAAAAACAAGAAGCAAATGATCGTGTCGTTAAACTGAAAAATTCTTTAAATGGAATGTCCGTTGTAGTACTGAAAGTCATTCTCAAACCCATGCACTTTCACAAGATATGAAACAAATTCGTTATACTGAGAATTTATTTCTGCAGATGTTCCTTAAATAAGAAAGATTTTTTTTTTGCTGTAAGGGTAAATCTATGCTATTTGAGCACAAAAAAAAATCATAACAAATCGAAAATATTGCCGTGATCGATATCAAACTTCGCTAATAATATCATAAAAAAAAACTAACTCCCGCGTACTTTTCGCTCTTTTGATTCAAAATCTTTGTTTTATTGCTTCTCAAATCGAGTACTTAAAAAATGTTTTATTCTTTACGATTAACCCATTCACTGTCCACATTTTTATTGACCACTCGGCAAAGTTAAAATAAAAAAAAGTTTGATCATCCTCCATCGATCGCTGCCATCATTTGTGTAACTATTTCGTGAACTTTGAAATCAGTGATTGTAATATTTTAGCAAAAAAAAAAAAATAATAATAATAAATGCTGTATAAAAAAGCCGAGTACTGTAGTGCAGCAGCAGCGTCTCCGCCTCGTTTTGCGGAGGCGTCGGCTGCTAATAAAAAGTGTGGCGGCACTGATCGATTGAAACGGGAAGCGAAATTCCAGTCGTACCTGAAAAAATTCCTGATCTCAGCTCAAGCAAAACACGCTCCAAACAAAATACGTACAGAAAGAAAAAATATATATACCATATACTGTATATACCCGAATATATATATATATATAGAGCAGCATCCTCCATTTATCATCTTGTTTTCCCACCGACGCCACCATCTTTGTTTGCATTCTTTTTCCTATCTCGCATACAGAGTGCGCCGCCGTCAAACTCTGATTTTTTCAAATTTAGAAACAGCATCTTTTTCTACTTTTCTTTCTCATCGTTCCACTGATAGACAGATATAGAGAAGAAAATTCCCCCCGTAAATATTTACAACAAAAAGAAGAAGGAGAACGAAGAAAAAAAATTCCTCTCGATTCCATCGCAAAATGTAAAATAGCAACGTCATATCGAATCGGATTCAGGTTCAGTTCCGTTCCATTCCATCCTTCCACGCGATAAGAAACTACAGTTCATGTATAGATGGATGGAAAGCGGCGAAATCAAAATCAGAACGATAAAGAAGGAGAGGGAGGGGAAGAGAAAAAAAAAATCTATTGAAACTATTTTGGCAAATGAATAAAAAATGGCGCGCGTTGTGGGGGTAAGTAATAAAGGCGTTGTCATCCAATTTGTTGTTTCCCCACTTTCAATCTCAACCATTTTTCTAACGGTGAGGGGGGTGGCGATTGAGAAGAAAAAGAATAAGTCGCCACTTTAGGGAGCTTCATTAGAAGAGAGATAGAACATTCCATCCCAACCCCTACCCTCACTCACTCACTCTCTATCTATTTTTTTTTTTTGCTCTCTACGCCTGGTGTTACATCCACGCCAATATGAGATAAAAGTAAGAGAAAAAGAGAGACAGAAAGTGAATGGAAATAGCAGCAAAGAAATAATCTAATATGACGGTTGAGATGTTCAGGTTTTGATTATGGTTGTATCGTGTGTTATTTTCTCCCATTTAGAAGCATCATCGCGGTGCTAAACGACCACCCTTCTTTTTTCTCTCTCACTCTCTCTCTCTAAAACCCTTTTACCGGTTTCCACACATACTCACTTATTCAATCACACTCCATCCAATTTAGCAGACGACTCATTCGGGTATCATCCCAATTAACGTTACCGCTGCCCTCTCCTGGCCTTTCGCTCCTCCAGCACGAGCCAAAAATCTCTTTCTTTTTCTCGGCAAATAATCACTTAAAGCCGCTACATAGCGCTCTCATTCAATGTATTTTTTTTTTTTTAAAAAAGCAAATAAGTTTCTTTTTGCAATAATTAATATTATGAAAAGCTAAACTGGCAAAAGAGCAAAGGAAATGCAGTACTATTATTAGACTAAACTTGACATACTGTACAAAGAAGCAAGAGCTAAACTGCACGAAATCAACAGCCTATCAAAATTTATTCCACATCCTAAAAACCAACCATTAACTTTTTTTAAAACCTTTATAAAAAAAAAACCGGAACTTATTGGCCAAAACAGTATGTATTGTTATGAAATTTTTGTCTCACGATGTACATTAATAATAATAAAAAATATATTGTTTCGCTACGATATTGTGTTAAATTAGCTTTAACAAACCAAATAAAACAAAACTGTAAATGTTTTCTTAAAAACCGGAAGTAGCCAGATTAACAAGAGTACTCCCGGTTTAAATTTCATTCCTTTTTTATTCTTAAATTGCTGCTTTTTTTGTATACAGTAATTTAATGAGCCCGTTAGATTTTCTTTCTTTCTTATTTTCGCGATCTTGAAATTTCTACAGCAAAACGTTTTGTAAACTTTAGACAAAATGAGATCTTTTTATTAGCGTTTACTCCGCACTAACGGGTAAAAATAGTCCGAGAGTCACTAATTAGTAAACATGTTTTGATTCGTAACAAAAAGTCACAATGTCCTCTGTCAGTGATTGCCAGATGCTCTGACAATCGTGCGTTTTATTGGCTAGTAAAATGGATCCCATACTGTTTTTTTTTTTTTTTTTGCGCATCTCAACTCACAAAAACGCCGACACAAAATACACACGTACGCCACTCTAGCTTATGTAGTTTCATATATATTTTTTTTTTTTTGCTTTTCACAATGCACCCGTCCCTGCCTTATGTTGACCATACCGTGACAAGCAATTAGCGATCGACATTCTCGTCTCTAGTCAACCGCATTTTTTTTTCGTCTAGTCGTCCGCTCGATAACTAACAAACTTTCCAAACAAAACTGAAGTAACGTAAATAAAAAAATTAAGGGAAAAAGGAATGCCAAAGCGGACTTATTTTTTTTTTTTAAAAAACCTAATTTCGAGAAAAATTTACGCCATTTCTATTCAAATCGAAACTAAAATCTCCCTGGTGAATAGAAGGCAACGCGCTTTCTTTGACCATTTTTAACCATTATCTTCCTGAAAACTTCATCATGGCTCCATCTGGTCCAACTATGACAATGTGTTCCTTTCCCTTAAGTCATAGACTACTGCATTATACTTTGCAACTAAAATCTCTGAAGAACGATTTGAAAGTTTAGAAAATCTGTCTCTTTGTAAGCGTTTAGCGTGAAAACCTTGTTGAGCTGTTAATCAGCTTAATTTTAATGCTTACAATTCTCATGGCAATATTGCATTGAGCAATCATCTGTTCTGAGTAACGTATATCTGAAAGCTTGCTGAATTTGTAAGTACAGTACATGTACAGTATTTGTAATAAGCAAAAGCTGGAGCAAGGTCAAATTTAACACAGCTCTCTGCTCGAGTTGAATACTCGTCCAAAGAAGCAGGCTATAATAACGAATGAATATAGGTTGGATTATAATAGTAAATACAATAAACAAATTATTCACCATTTTCTGAAGTTCGTAAAACAGAAGTTTTACTGTATACAATTTTCCACCATAAATTCTTTCTAAAATTTATTTTTATCGTGGTCTACTTTTCAATTTGCGGCTTTACGCAAATTAAGAACTTAAAAAAAAATACTTTGAACTATTTTACAACATTAGAGCACATCAAGTGCGAAATTAAAATTATTAATATTCATTTTTAATAGCAAATTATTTTAAAAGTTAAAATCGAACGTTTCTAAATTTAATATAAAGCGAGATTTAAATTCGCTGAAAAAATAAAAATCATCAAAAAATACAGTACCCAGACTTCGATTTGTTTCTTAGATAAACTCTAAAAAAAAAAGTCTTAAAACCAGCTATGAAGTCTTCTAAAAAGTAAATAAACTAACGAAAACGCAACTTCGAAAATATGGAATCTAGTAGTAATTGAGATTGACGCAAAAAGAGGTCTGGGTGTAAACTACAGTACCATAATTATTTCTTTATTTTTGTTTCCCCAAATAAATTATTAATATTTCCGCGTTTAAAGCTTGGAATTAGCATTGAATGCGATTTCAAATGCAAGCAAAGTGCGATGTGAAGTCATTTTCAAACTCGTTCTATTTGGGTGTTCTGGTTCCATTTGTTTAGCTAGTTAGTCTGTGTAGGCCTATGTGTGAGAGAGAATGAACAGAGACTCGAGAGATTTGGGTTAAAAGTTCACAATGGGAGTGCACCCGCACCAATAAAAGCTAAATAAATAAAGTTTTACCTCCAAATATATTTTCTGCAGAATAGTCGAATCCGGAAAAATAATGTAAATGTGCAAGTTTGAAAACGATCTCCCAGCTCAAAAAAAGCCAACGAAACTTCACCTTTCCTGCACTATCCTTTCAAATGGAAAAGCCGTTACCGACGGAATTTTGTATTAAACAATTTTTTTTTATCCCTCCCCCCCCCCCCCCCTTCTCCTCTCCTCCCCCCCTTTTTTTTAGTCGGTGAGTGAGAAGAAAATTTCAGTGCAAACAATTCAGCCAGGCCGCCATCTTGTATATTTATCAAAATCCTGTGCTCCATTCCAATTTCCCCACTCTTTTTCTCTCATTTTATACACACCTCATTTCCTTCTTCCCTTCAAACCTATCTATTTGCGGTTATTTCAAGGTTTTCGTAAAAATAGAGCTTTGATTCGGCCGGGCGTCTGCTACATAACATTTATTTCGCGTGCGCCAGGGAAAACATTACGCGTGCAAGCCAAGCGAAACGAGTTGCAAGCCGTCCATGACTTTCAACCGTTTATATCATCCATCTTCTTCGCTTTTCACTTCCGGTTTGTCTTTGAAATTCATCGTTTCAACCGATTTTTTTTCTTCTTCTGCTTTTCCTTCTTCCTTTATGTGAAGAAGAAAAAGTGCAAAAAAAATAAAAAAATAAGCGCATAAAATCAGCGCCACCTGGTGATGCCATCATCTTTAAAGTAGAAAAAAAAAAAAAAAAAAGCACCGCATTGCTTTAGAATGATGCTGATATATTTTTATTATTCTGGTCATGTGTCATGGCGACATCGTCTTTGTCAGGATTAGTGAGCAATTCATGGCTAGGATTAGAAGTAATTTTTTTTTCTTTTTTTCTGTTTTCGTTTTCACCCACCTACAACAAGTTTTTATCAAATAGGTTCCAAAAAGCGCCCTCCACACGCAGGACAATACGTCGACGTTTACTTTACAGCACTGGATTACCAAAACAAACAAAATGACGCCTAACGAGAAAACCAAAGAAAAACGCAAAACAAACCAAATTCATTTCCTTCAGCTTTTTTTTTTTTTGTTGTTGCTTTCTTTCATCTTCGTTTCCTGTCTATTTTCTCCCCAAACCCAATGAATTAATGATGTTTCAACCACGCTAGGTGACGCAATTGACCGCGCCAAGTTCCACAAACGCAATTTCAATATCATAGTTAGTCACATTATACATTAAAACGCGTTTATACTAATGAGATTTTTTTGTTGTTGTTGTTGACCAAGGATAGAACAGAGGGGAATATACAAAGCCTCGAGAGGCTTAGATGTCACTTCTGAACGTGTTTGTACACTCAGTAGAAAAGGTTGGTTACACGTTAAACTACTGACTAGGCCCGGCATTGTTTAACTTCAGTGTTCTAATGAGAACTGGTGCTTTCAATGAGGCAAGGACGAACATTAATACTTCCACAGCTGTTTAAAAGCAACAACCGAAAAATATTAAAAAGAGTACAATAATAATAATTATTATTATACATAAGTAACGCATGTTCTATTTACAACAATAAACTGTCAAACCATTTGCCATTTAAACGATAAGAGAAAAAATTCATTAAATAGATTACGCTTACACAGTAAAACCCGGTTATAACGACATCGAAAGACTGAGTCATCCATACAAAATTTGAGTGGTTGGTGGATTCTTTCCATACTGCGACTTTAATTTGCTATTATAATGCGTACACACTGCGGCGCTCATACAATAATAACCATTATTTCATACAATGCATTCTACATTATTTCTATTAAATACACATTTTTTTTACTGCTTTTAAAAAAAGCAAAAATTAAATCATTAAATTTGGTTCAATATTGCAAAAAATCATGTGAAAAAATAAATAAATAATAAAAAAGGTAGTGTACTGACTATTTGTACGGACACAATGACAGAACGACGCGATAATAGAATTTTTTGTAACGTTTACTACATAATATGGTCACAGCATTCCCGCAAAATAACGTTGTAACCGATGTCGTTATAACCAAGATCTACTGTATTTATTTAAATTTACTTTAAATTTTTTAATTCTTTTTCCTGTACTTGCAATCATTTTAAAATCAAACTTTAAGTTTTCTTTGACGTAATTTACCCAATTAAAATGAATTTTCAACTTAGTTTCGTGGCAGCGATCATATTTTTCCTAAATAAAACTAAATTTTGCTTCATTCAACTTAAATTCGCTAAACTTGCGATCTCTTCTCCATCTGTTACAGTAGTTACTGCAATTTATTTATTTATTTCTATTTTATTGAGTCAATTGATTAAATAAGAGATTAATTGACATGGAAACCTGCCCCCCCCCCTACACCTTTCAAAATAGAAAATAAGTCCAACTTCGTACCGTAGTACCCAGAATTTCGAATTTTCTTCTACTGTACATGTACAAGGCCGATGCTTGTTCCGTATATTAAAGAAAAAATATTTTAATCTCTAAATCCGTTCCCGATTTTACTTCCTATTTCCCCGCAATATTTTTGATCATCATGCCCATGTATTTATTAGAAGCGTGCATTCAGGTGGAAGCGCGCGAAAGAGACCTTTTAGCTTCGATGATATCCGATTATTCAGCGTGAAAATTATCTAGGTACCTCAGTATCGTTCATTCATTTATTTAATTTCGAGAGACAAAGATATTCGAAATTTTGTGCGAATGCGCGTTGAGTAAAGTAAAAATACTCCCCCCCCCTCTCTTCTTAATTTGACCGAGTAATGACCGTAGAATTGCATGTACTAATATAAGAAATCCTTCTCGCTCCGCCACGCTCAGTCTCGTTTCTTATCTCGCGCGTTAAAGAGGTTACTTCCGGTGCTAGTTGCCATAGTAACTGCCAAGCGTCACCTACCTCGACACGCATTACACAGCTGTTGATGTTCCTAAGTCAGATTTCATGTGTAAAATGCGATCGATTGCCCGAGTTCTACTACTTAATTGGATCGAATCCCGCTTCCGTAAATCGCATAGGCTTTTTTTTTTCCTTTTCGTTTCCTTCTTCATCCTCCAGTCAATTTTAATATGCACGCATGCGCCAATCGATGAAAAGCCGACTTCCTCTAGCTCGCCAATACCCAGTTACCAGCAGTCGGTGCAAGTGTCAAAATGAGAGTCGATTATGACGAAAAAGGGGGGCCAATTGACCTTTCTCAAACAACACAAAAACGAAAAACGCGGGTTCAAAAAGTTGAAAGAAATGGGTTTGAAAAACTTGTTGAACCCCAAACTCCAACTTAATAGAAAAGGAGAAAAAAAAATAATAATAAATAAATTGTCATAATCAATAAAAAGTTGCATGACATTGAATGAATAGTCGAATCGTTGTCACCTGAAGCGAAAAAGAGAGCCGAGCGTTAACGAGATGGACGTTTGGCGCACTTTCGAGTGAGAGAAAGGAATCCTATTTTCCAGATGAAAATCTTGTTTATAACGATTCATGTCCATCGATGATGAGGCTACTTCCGATTCTTCTTTGTATCGAAACGAGTTGAAAGCGAGTCGGCGGCTCCGACGCTAGAGGGAGCTTTGCATCTGACGTTCTCCTGGGGACGAGCCAGGCACTAAGTAAATGCACGTGTGAGAGCCATGATACGCACAAAAGGTAGATGTTAAAATACGAGAAAAAAAATATATATATATAATATATATATCCGAAGATTGGATGAAAAGAAAAGACGAAAAATAAATAGAAAAAAAAAAAAGTTCTCCACAGAGTTTCCATGGTGACGTCACAGTAAGACGAGCGAACTAAACAGAAAATGTCCTCCGGCAGGAATGTCAATAACACCTTCTCTCAACTACTCGTGCGCCGTTGCTGTCAGCTGCACTTTTCTTTTTGCAAACCCGAGTCGACGCCAACGCCAGTGTTGCCAGATTAAAACAAAGAACATCAAACTTCAAATTCAATTTGCGCTTTTTTTTTCTCTCTTTCTTTCTTGGTAGTTTTTTTTCTTTTACAAACCAAATTTTCGAATGTTAGTTTAAACTTTGGAAACTGCTTTCGAAAAAGAGCTCCACCGAACCCTCGACGCGCGACAAAAACTCTCACGCGATTCAATGTGCGCGGAGACGCAGGTGCGCATGCGTAGGGAGATAATTTAAAGTGTAGAATCACGCTATATGTCAGCATCGTTCAAGTGGATGAAATATAATACTATCAATTATTAAGTCAACATAGGGAGAACGCTTCATCAGCTGATAATCGCCCATCACAATCAACTGGGTAATTGAATTTCAAGTAAACACACACACACACATTTCTCAGCATCAAAAACGATTTCGAGCAAAAATCCAAACGAGTGAATTTCGCTCTCAACTCCATCCCCTCCCTCCCTCCCTCCTCTCCACCTTTTCATCTTCACTCCTCCATTTCGGAAGGGGAAGAAAAAAAACCTTTTTAATCGACGATGGGGAAACCCGTGAAATGAGATGTGTTATTAATATCAAAGCTTATTGATAGGGGAAGTCTCATTCCGAATGAAAGCCGTAGTGAAACGACAATGGTCCCGAGACATCGCGTAAGAAACTTAAATTCAATAATACTCGTACTTTCAAAAATGCAAAGCATTTTACTGCATTGTAAAGAATTATTGTGTCAATAAATCACGTTTTGCATTTTAATTAACGTTTCAAATCGAAAATTGGAGAATTGGAAGCAAAATGTTGGGGTTAATTAGAATTTCAACTGCGAAACAATTCAAATCGAGGTGTAGGTGCTCTGAAAAAAACCCTCATCGTTTCGCTTTTTTTTTTTTTTTTACCTCGTAAAAATATTTATACGAAGATAACCCCGCCCCCCCACAAAAAAATCCCACTTTATAGCATAAAAAATTCCATTTTATGGTTCGAAAATCTCTTAATAACTTTGAAATTGAAAATGATAAAAGCAAAATCCGGTAGTGTTGCATGCACTTGATGAAAAAGTTGCTGGTTATCTCGAAAAGTTGAAGTACAAGAGAAAACAATAATAAGAAAGGCTCGCAGCAATAACGAGATATCTCCATTTTTTGAATTTGTTTTAGTTAAAAGAGATGATAAAAGTACCAAAAGGATTGCTGCTGGAATGAGAAAACTACATGATGGGTTTTAGTTTTTATGTTAAGTTCTTATTCAACAAAATTATAGAAAGTCATTTGAATTAAGAATCTTGCTTTGAGAAGTGTTAATATCGTTTAGTAAAACTCATCTTTATTCTTTTTGAACGTCATTAATATTAAAACCAAAATTAAATGACTAAATTTAGATTTAAAAATCCGGTGGCCTAGGTAGACTTACGCAGGAAAATGCTACTCTCCCGCCTGACGGCGTATAAGCGTATATCACGGGCGTTATTTAATGAGGAAAAACCATTTAAGAGAACGTTAACCGCCCGTTACAAACCAACAAACAACAAGCGAAATAGTGAGTGAGGCGACATTCAACCGCTCTATGAATATAAATATATAAAAGATAGTCTATCAAATAAAAGTGAATACTAAAAGCGGTGCAAAAAAAAAAAAACCGAAGAGAGAGTGAGAAAAAGAAAAAAAAAATACGCGCGAAAGAGGAGGGAGAGAGAAAGATCTCTTCCGCAAAATATGGAAATCTTATTTAAAGATGACGAGGCGCCATAAACCCTTCTACACAAAAAGAAAATTTTCTCCACATACAAGTATATTTACCCCACTTATTTCCACCCCCCACATCTTTTTTTTTTTTTTGTTTTTTTGTTTTTAACGAAGAGGGGGGGGGGAGAGAGAGAGAGAGAGAGAGAGAAATAAGAGGAGGTTTTACGAATGAAAAAGCTGGGATAAAAATGAAGCAGAAAC
This sequence comes from Polydesmus complanatus, assembly GCA_034692225.1. Classification (NCBI taxonomy): domain Eukaryota; kingdom Metazoa; phylum Arthropoda; class Diplopoda; order Polydesmida; family Polydesmidae; genus Polydesmus; species Polydesmus complanatus. Next base: position 79,614 of record JAQGAZ010000139.1, read on the forward strand.
TCGATAATAAAAATAAGAATAAAAAAAAAAAAAATGGCAGAAAAGTATTTGCATAATGGAAAATTATGAATTTTGTCACACGTCATCATAAAACGACAGAAGATAAATCCGTTTTTCTCTTTCTCTCTCCGTCCCCCTCACTCTTCCCAGCCAAACGTCGATACAACAAAATTTAATGAAATGGACAACTCTTTTTTCCTCATCCAAAAAAAAAATTACCGGTAGGTTACGGTATATCAAAATATCAGGTAAAAATAAATGGAAATTTTTTTGAAAAAAAATAAAAAGCAATCTATTAATCATTTAAACGGAATAAGACTCATTTGAACCGAAGTTTACTCGCTGTGACATCAGTCAAACAGGGAACAATTACCGCTCAGCATCTCCATTGCCTTGAAAATTAAGGGTTTCCATTGAAAATGGGTGGTCACGGTCTTGCAGTAGAGGTACATGCAGTCTGCTTTGAGAGGAGCATTAACGTGAGAAAATCGGAAAGGAAAGGTAATATTGCCAGGAAATTTCACTGAAATGCCGTTCGTTGTATCGACATTTAACCGTACTTATTTCACCGAAATATTTCTTAAAACGTGTGTGCGCAATGTCAAAAAAAAAAAAGAAAGAAAAGAACCGATGTTGCGCATGCGCGTAATTGATAAGTGGTGGATGGAGAGTTGAAGGCAGAAAAGAAAAACGCCTGCCTTGATTAAAAATTAAAAGGCGGGAATTTGATCGGGTAAATTGAAAATCCGCCGCCATCAGGGTTGTTGAAAGCGACGGAGGTGACGTCACGCCTCTCCCGAATTCGCAAGAAAAGCGAGGAAAAAGATGACAACGACAATTATCATTTAGATAAATAAAAGCAAAATCTTTTTCTTGTAGATGACTGGAAGCGATGCACTCGCGCAATTTGTAGTGAGCGTGTAAACTGCGCATTTAAACACGTGATTGTGTAAACACGCGCGCGGAAACGCTTGACAATTAAAATAATATAATAATAACAGAGACAAAAAAATATATATATATTATGTATATATTGCCAAAAAGTCAATTATACAAACTTGTTTTCCACTTGTACAAACATTGAACGGGGAGAAAAAAAATTTAATTGCAAAATAGGCAAATTTAATTATGGTATAATTATCATTACCAAAAGCATTGGCGTAAACATATCGTAAATCGTCACTGGCTGCTGCGTTAAGCAATTCACGGCAAACAAAATAAAGCACAGTGTAATAATTATGTTATAATAATTAGAAAACTCCATCATTACCAAAATAAGTGATTAAAAATTTAAAATATTACATTTATTATTAAAATTAATTTTAAGCAATACCGGTATTCTACATTTTGGAATTAAGCAAAATTTAGTGTCGAATTCATACTAATTATGAATTTATGATACTTTTGTCGTTAAAACTATAAATAGATAGACATATACTGTAGGTGTAGTTAATTCCTGAAAAGATTTTAAACAAAATACAAGCCTTTATTTATACGAAGGGGTCATTTTCTTTTCTCATACTTTGTAGATTTCATTTTTTTGGAATTGAACTCTTACGGTAAAAAGCTAGGAAATACTGTATTATTATGTTGTACAAAGTTTAAATTCCTTCAAATTTAAATTGTGTGTATTTTATTTTCAATTGAAATAGCCTGGCGCAAATGTCAGTTATTTATCTCATCAAAACTTGCATGTCTTTTAAAAATGGAACATCTCTACGAAAAATCACTGGCTAATAATATTAATTACTGTATCTCATTTTACTAGTACAGTATAAACATAAATTAATCAGTATACTTCACAAAAATGTTTCACCAGCAAAATAACTAAATAAGTTTTTTTTAAAGATATGAAACTGTTACTTTTTAAATAATAAATTATAATAATTATTCTACTGCAACTACATTTTAATTAATTAGTAATATTCAAATGCCATAACGAGTTATCTTTTTTTTTTCCCCCTTTATTTTTTTTTTTTTTTAAAAATTAATATTTCGCGGGAGAATAAATAAAATAATTCAATTAGGAGAAACATGTACGTTACAAGATGAAACGATGTAATCGTTCATCTTTCAAGCTGAGCGAAAAACGTGGCTGAAAAGCAAACGTGCAAGCCGAGGGATATACAATCCGCCATTTTTAATTTATTATTAGTAGAAGCGGATTTAAACAATTTCGCGTCGGCATATGTCAAAAACGACTTCGTTAGCGCATACACAAGACGACGACGACGCTAATTTGCATAAGGTCCGCGCCGTTGACAACGCCGCCGCGCCTTCCAATGTCCATTTGCATACGCGCTGACGTCATTCGTTTCCCTCCCTCCAACGAGTGAGTGTGGGAGTGGGTGGCGCACAAATCCTGACAATCGTAAATTTCCTCAGATAATTACGTTGATTATATAAAATATGCTAAGCTAGATGGCGCTGCCTATTTCAAAATAGTTCCCGTCGCCTGCTAAACGCGTAAACGAATTAAAAAGAAATATCACGTGTAAAGCGCGGCGGCATCACCGCTTACGACCGAATGCAATACACGTAAATGGCAATTAATTACACGCAAAGATTACATTAAAAGATAAATAATAATAAAAAAAAAAAATTATTTTTATCACACAGTAGACGTGACCGTTCACCGCTCGTTTAAGTTAACAACCTGTAAGCGGTAATGACTGAAAACAAATCTAATTAAAAAAACTGTTTAAATCCATTCATCTACGTGGTGGAAAATTGTTCTCGTTTCGCTTCACCCTGTACAATATAAATCAAACGCTTGACTTCAAAATCGATAAATTTTCTAGTAATAAATTGCTGGTTACGCCATTATTATTATTTTTTTTTATTCTTGGTTACTTGTGTTCACGTCATTAAACATTTCTTCTCCTTTCTTTAAAATCGAAACTGCCGTTCAAGATTCGCCAATGAAAAACGACGACACTTTCTAGTAAAAGTCAACAATAGCTTTTTTTTTCATATGCCGGTTAAAGCTCCAGCAGACAATAGTTGACTTAATCAAAATATGGGGGCTCAACAATCAGCCTTTAAATTCAATTACCAAAAAGAAAGATTTCAATTATTCAATTAGATTCATTCAGTCGTGCTATTCAATGCATTTCCCTCGCACCTGCCCTCAATTTCAAACCGCTTGCACGCTGGTTGGCTATGCCGTCACAAGAAAAGAGGCGAGAACATTCGCTATAAAGATGCTAATAAGAAACGCTACTCCAAATAGATTTTTTTTTTTGTTGTTGTTGATGCCCGGATAACACCACGACCGAATATAAAATCCTCCAAAAACTAATATGTTACGGTATTACAAAGAATTTAAGCCGCCATGGCACGACTCAAGCACATATTTAACTCTCGAAATTGATTTAAAAAAACACCTTTTTCTATTGGATTGCAAGACGCACAAAATTTTTTTTAGAAAACCAATAAAATATAAGGCATCTAAAGAACATTTTTATCTACTTGTAGGCCTACCAGTATAATACCGGTATATGGAATTTCACTACCATGTTTATCTGCAGATAAAACAAATTTTCGCATTAATACAATCTTTCTGATGACATGTAGGCCTATCTTTGAGTGAGTTCCAAAATGTGAAAAATGGTCAAACTTAGGCAGAGATCTCACGTAAAAACAAACGTGATGTTGTCAATGACATGAGAATAAAGTGCGAGTAAAAAATTAAAGAGCTTCGAATCTAAGGCGCATCCATTCTTCAAAAATCTTAAAACGATGTAAAAAGCGCGCTTTAAATTTCATGGAAACTTACGGTAATAAGTTCACACTCGATGTGCTTTTTATAAAACTCAATAACTACAGCAGCGGTAACGTCGGTTAGACAAATAATAAATACACTGTAACTCATAAAAAATAATACTGTATTTGAAGGCGTTCAATATTTAAAAGCTTTTATTACCGGTAGTAAAAAATATTTTCAATTCAAAAATAATGTGATTTGGAAAACCAATTAAGAAGTTGTTCGAGAGCAAAAACCAACAATACTCCAAAGCTCTGCGGGAATTTCACGTTACAAGGGGCAATTTCGCAGCACAGTACATAATAATTATAGCATAAATAGGTACTAAAATAGCGGAAAAAACTAAATTAAACTTCTTATTTACAGACGTTTATCAAACTGATAAACACCCTAGTATGCCTTAAGATTCACATGACGAGCGATACCACGGTTACGGTTTGCCGAAAAAGGTCTTTTATGAACCGACGTTATTTTGCCCACCGAAAAGCGGTTTGCAAAATGCCACGATCATACGCTTTGCAACCCCGTTTCGCCGTTTATCATAATAAAAGCTTTTAACTACTACTAGTTAATAATAATGAACGTCTAGTGTAGTGCTATCGAGCGCTAAAATTAATTCCCTTTCGCAGCTCGCTCCAGTAAATGTTTATTAGAGGTTATTTACAGCGTGGACGTTTCATCCGAAATGTAAATAAACTTTCCCTCTCCTCCTCCCCCATTCAGCCTTAGGAGTGTACGGGGGGCTTTCCACGCTGATACCGGGTACCTCGGTCTCGAAATACCTCAACCGCATCAATAATTAACGCCAGCCCAGTGAAAACACAGCTTAAGCCGAGTTTTTACTCCGCGCCTCCCTTTTTCTCGAATTAAAAGCTGATTTATAAAAGCGATAATTATACGTTCGAGATAAGTTGCGCACTTCCGTCTAACGAACACCAACTCGTAAAAATAATAATAATAAGAGCGAGCGAGAGAGAGAGAAGAGTAAAAAGCCGGTTAACCGCAGACTAAGATCCTATTTATTTATTATCGCCGGCAAAAAGAATTGTTTGCGTCATTTTGTTTGGTTTTAACTAATCGACTTCACTATAATAACAGTCAAATAAATTACAATTTACGAAAAGGTGTAATTGAAGCTAATGACGAGCAATAAAAGTCGAGAAGTGAGTGTGTGAACGCGGCTAACGCATATTTGAAATTTTTGCGTCATCCAATGCCAAAGAAACACGATAATAAACACGATGTAAACATGAGAAACGAAGAAGAGGGATGCGAAGAGATAAATAGATAGAAAGAGAGAGCGAGAGTGACGAGGAGAATTTTCATATAGATTTTGAAATTAATTTATGCAAATGAAGTTAGCGAGGCAAATGGGCAGCAAAATCACCTTTGACGACCCTACACAGCGATTTTCCTAGAGGTTTTTTCCCCCTCCCTACCCTTATCTCTCACTCACGTTTTACGCTCAAACTGAATTCTAATTAGGCTCCACCCACTCACTCTAATGAGGGCGGCGTTGACCTCTCACTCCCTCCTTCCCCCCGCCACTGAATATCCTTCGGATGACAACGCCGAAAGTTAGCAGCAAGCTAACGACGAAAGTTCAACAGTTTAAAAGTAGATTAGAACCGACGTAAATATTATAAAAATGGCCCACAGGAGACAGAGAAAAAAAAACACTCCCCGCGCATGCGCAGTAAGGTTAATATATGTGACATTAAAATCAACGTCGAGTCAATCGGAGTTAAATAAATAAGAAATAAATCTCGGACTGAGAGGTTAATCGTTGTGGATTTCATCCAGAGAGAGAGAGAGAGCGAGTTTGTTTACTCCGCTAGGGCGCGTTATGAATAACTAAACTTAAATTTAAAAGAAGAAAAAAAAAAGAGAAATAGTGCGCTACTGGTTGAGTTGAATGATGGACAAGTTAATGTAAGAAGGAATTTTAACGACAACGACAAAAACGTACATTTATCATCTTACAAACAGCGACAAATGACACGTTTGCCACCCACTCCATCCACTCAAACCCCACTTTCAAATTTCAAAAACTGTTTTTTTTTTCTTCTTTTTATTTCTTTCGATGAAAAAAATAAAGTCTCGCAATTTGTTAGGTACCGTACAGGGTAAAAAAAGATATTTTTTTCCTCCCTTCAGCGTTCGACCATTATTATTATTTTTTAAGGTGCGAGCGAGTGCGTATCGACACTTTCGAAACACCTTGTACTTTTGCACTTTCATTCTCTTCAAATTCATATTTAAAAATGAAATCGAACAGAGAGTGAATGGGGGAGAGAGAAAAAAAGATCCATCAACTAAAAAAAAAATTTTTTTTTACATATTTGTATTCGATTTGAAAGTGAATTTCTATTAAATTTGAAGTTGATGTATGAGAAATCTGCATTACAACCCATCCTACCCCAGCCCTCCTTTTTTTCTACCCTTTAACTACTTTAATCGTTAAGCGAGCATCACATACGAAACCATCAAAGTACGATAAGGGTAGAGGAAGGAAAAAAAATAATAATAAAAGCGCGAAAAAGAAAAGAAAAAAAAAAGTTTGGGAAAAATTTCAATTCTTAAGTTGAATCCCCCCCCCCCCACCTCCCTCCCCCTTCTACTCGTACAATTCAGATGACAGATGGTTTCTCCAACATCCATACATTCAGTGTCCAAAAAGGACTTTAAGCAGCTTTCACCTCACACCCACCCACACGCACACATCTCTTTCGATCCCTAATCCATTAAATCACACTCAACATCCTCCTTCTTCTTCTCTTTTTTCTTTTTTTTTCATCTAACAAGAAAAAACGCTGACTAAAACGTAAAAACTCAAAATAAAAAAAAAAAGTCAATTTCTCTCTTTTTTCTTTTTTAAATCTAAAAGCCGAAAGATGTGAAAGAGGCCACTTTACTCTTTCGAAAAAGCGTCTTTAAAACTCTTGTCTCTCACACGCCGCGCTTGCGCAACTTATTTGACATTCTCGTCAATACCTTAAACCTAAAAAAACAAAAAAAACATGCGAAATAAAAATCACGGCGTAATATCCAAATAATAATAATAAAAAAGACCTCTCGGTGTGATAAATGCACAAACACAATTTTTAATAATAAACAGATTTCACCCAACTCTTAATCTACGTTTCATTTAGAGAAAAAAAAAATCCAGCTTTTAAAACCTTACGCTTAAGACGGGAGAAAAAAAACTCATTAAAAATGGTTTAATACACGGTGTACCTAAAAAAAAACCCAACCGAACGTATTTCATTCTCTTTTGGTCTTATCACAAGTAGTAAAACGCATTATACCCACTCACTATGCACCGATTACGTTGGCTCGCTTCTTTAATATCCCGGACTTAAATTAAGTAGACTACAAAATATGGGGTGCAATGCAATAAAAGGTAAATTTACAAGATCCACGTAAAACAATGTACGATACAAGTATGGAACGAATTTGACCCAAGTTGTGATTGATGCAGTGCATAGTAGGTACTGTTGCAGCTTGTGTTGAAATCGACAACGGATATTTGGAGCCCCGAATTCAACAATTAAATGTTAATAAAGTCATTAAATTAAAGTTGTTTTCATGTATCCTTGAAGTGTATTTAGATTATTAAACGAACTAGTGTACTAATTCATTTGGGTTAATTTTTTTCGTTGTACCGTGTATAACATAAAAATTGAGAAAAAACTAGAAAAACAGACGACGCTATTCAATTTCATTTTTATTAATAAATAAAATAAAATATATATTAAAAAAAATGAAATTCATACGCGAATGTTCGATTATTGGCGGGGTAATGATAGTTGAAGCGCGAAAAATATGGTAATGAGAGGCAATCACGCATTACACAGCTGTGCGACTGGTTTGCAATTCCAACTCAATTCCACCGAAACAACAAACACAATAACACGAACAGCGTAAAAAAAAATAAAAATAACCAGAAAAAAACCACGACGTTTATAACCAAAAAAACAAGTGCGGACAATTTTAATAAACACGATTTGTGTTGGAGGAGACGATTTAGTTTGGCAAACGGTTTCGGGCACATTCTGGAGAGAGAAATCGAGATAGACAGAGAGAGAGAAAGAGTTGACGAGTTGAACGGGTGTTTGAAAACGACGGCAGTCAGTCAACGGATGGAGGTCATAAAAAGATGGAGAAACATGAAGCCAATCGGCGCGTATCTAATAATCGTTTGGCTGCAGCAGAAAAAGAAGAAAAAAAAAACACATAAATATGATGAGTGTGCAACTGTTTCATTACACTTCACTCTCTCTATCTCTATCGTTTCTCGGCAGCGTTTAAATTTCGTTCACATTAGGCTTATTTTACGAAGCCGAGCTGTCGAGAAAAAAAAATAACTACTCGGAAACTACTGGGAAAAAATTTAATTTTCGCTCATTTTTGTGAACAAGACCATTCATTAAAACTCATTTTCATAAAGTAATCACCAATAATTCGTTATTTCATCACATTTGTAGATCTTTAAATTTAGACACACTCTCATCCTCATCGTTTTCCGGCGTAAGATGCCTCGACTTAAAATGACTCCCATCTTGGATTTGAGATGAGTAAGATAATTTTTTTTACATCTTTAGAAAATATTTTTTTGATTGAACGATAAACACGAAGAAAAAAAATCGAAAATGATTTCGAATAACCTATATTTTTACTCGTTAATTGCATTAAAATTAGGTTTTCCATTTTAACATCGAAAAATAAAGTTATGTCATGACTCATAAACATAAAAAGTGCATTTGAAACTTACTTAACATGTCGCATGACACTATAAGCGTAAAAAAAGCTGTACAGAAACCTTAACCACTAACATTCCAATAAGCAAAATTGAAGGGGATTCGAAAGTTGCAAACCCGACGAAATAATATTCAGTATAATAATGAATAATAATATTTGAGGCTTTGCCGATAAGTCTAAAATGCTTATGGCGTTCGAATGTGGACTTTGAAACTTATTTTTACCCAAATGTAAATGAAGAAATAAAGTCTACACTCGAACGCCATAAGCAATAGTAAGCATAAGTACGTATAAGAACGAGGAGAGAAAAAACATGCATGCTTTATTTAGAATAAAATCAAAAACAATACATGCACCGTATTAAAAATAATTTTTCTCGAGGCTTACTTTAAAAATGTGGAGTACAACTATAGTGAAACAATCTATTCGTTGTTATGACTAAATTACATGTAACTACAGCTATTCTTATTTCTAATTTTCTTCTTTAAAAAAAAATATGCGTTGATCTTCCAGATTGAAAATCACAATTCTTTAATTCGAGTCGAACAATTAATAATGACGACCTGGTTCATTTCATTTCATCCAATCAATAACCTCGACACTACCGTATTATATATTTCAATTGGGAGAAGTTAAAAGAGCGAGAGAGAGTGAGGATGGAGAGAGCCAGATAGGGGAATAATTACGGTAAAGACGAAATAGCGATGAAGGAAAATCGCAAAAAGCGATAAAAAGAGGCTGGGGATTTCTCTGTAAGCCTATTTGAACCGGAAACGAGATCCAGACGATAATAATAACTTCACTTTTGAATGTCCCTCACTCTCTCAACTTCTATTCCCCCAACTCATACCCTACCCCCCCCCCCTCCCCTCTTTCTCAACGTACTAGCTACGTATCTATCATCTCCTACGTCACTTCATTGCCATTTTACAATCGTAACTGATTACGTCACGGCTAATGGCGAAGAAATAAAATAAATCTATAAGACGAACGGAAGTATGTGGCAATGAAAGAAAAACGTGGGAGAAAGAGTAGGGGGAGGGGTAGAGGGAGAAAAAAAAAATGTGCGAAGAAAACAGAATTTCACACTTTTCATAAGTAGATAGACACACCGGAAACGGAAGCCGTGTGCGCGAATCTAAATTTCAATTGAGTTTTTAGTCGAGCGATAAAAAAAGTGATAAATCGATACTTAATTTATTAAATAAAAACAGATTATCGCAAAATGGTGGAAAATAAAATAAGTAGCGGATAGAAGAAGAAGAAAAAAATGAAATAAAATAAAAAGTAACTTTTGAGTCTCCTTTTTTTTCCTCCTTCTTCTTCTTTTTCTATCACGGTGGATTAAATGAATTGAAGATTAGAAGAAGCAAATAAAACGTAATGGTCGAAAAGAAGAAGAAGAAGAAGAAAGAAAATAAAACCTAGAAGCAGACATTTTCATTCTCTCTTCTTCTTCTTTTCATTAGGCGAGAGTGAAGCGCAAAGTTGAAGTGAAGTAGAAAGAAAAATTTGGCAATTTTAAATAATAGAGAATAAAGTGAAAATAAAATAAGAACAAAAAAAAAAAAAAAAGAAAAGTTTTAATTAGCATAAAACGCAGCTTTTTCATCCTTCTATCACTCTCACTCACCCCTCACTTTCCCCAAACGATTTATAGAAGAATGAAAAAAAAATCAGTTTTTGTTCCTTTATCAACGACAGATTTTAAACATCTTTTTTTTCCTCCCCTTTGTTTTTCCCTCTCTCTTTCTCTAAAGCATCGTTCTGGTTTACATCAAAAACTCTCCTCTCACGCACACGCTCGTTCGTTCTTCCGGAAGTAAAAAGCTATGCGTGCTTGTGAGTGCGTGCAGAAACAAAGATAGGATAAGAAAAAACAAAAAATTTCAGGGTAAAAAATATTCTCTCGTGCATACATAGATTTTTCCTTCCCCCACCCTCCCAAAATACATAAATAAAAAAAAAACTTTTCAAAAAAAAAAATTAATTAAGAAAACTGACAAAAAAATTATTCTTTCTATTAAAAAAAATTAATTTCTTTCCCCCCTCCCACATATTGAAATTTTAAAAATCATCTCTATCCCTACGCACGTATTGCGTACATGAGAAAAAAATAAAATCCGCTCCATCCTCGTCTCAACCCACTCACCCATATATCCCTAACCCCTCCTGCTCATCCCTCCCTTTCCATAATTTCGTTAACGTCTCTCCCGCAATGAAACGTGGAAGTGCCGGAGGGCGTGTGTTTCTATCTGCTACTTAGGATCTTAATCAGATCATAACAATCGAAGAAAGTTTGTTGCAGCTGCTTTATCGTGTTGCAGGAAACCCGAGCAATTTTTGTCACCTAAAAAGACTAAAAAGATGCTTAAAGAAGCAACACTTCCGGAAGTGCTCGGTAAAGTGCGGAGGAGGATATGAAACGCGCATCGGAGGTGTGTGTGTGTGGGTATATAGAAACGAAAGCGAGATAGATACAGTAGAGAGAGGGAGTTGGAAGCATAATTTAACATCTTCCCAGCCGCCAGGTGTCACCGCTCGTCTTCTTTAATGATACATTACTCACTTCACTCTCTAACTCGCACTCTTTTCTAGCAACCGACGAGCGAAAAGACAAGCGAGAGAAAGGTAGAAAGAGTGAATGAGAGAGAGTGAAATGGGGACACGGTGATTGACAGTACTGTTATCAAGTATTATACTGCAGGCGCCGTACTATAGAGCGCTGCTGCAGTAGTCTGATAGCAGACTACAAATAATAATAACAACAATAATAAAAAAAAAAAATTTAAAAAAGAAAACTGAGAATGGATGAAAAGAGAAAAATATAAAAAAAAACCACGTGAATAAAATTGGTAATAAATAAAAAAAAAGAAAAGAAAAAGAAATGAAAGCTACACACCAGGTGGCGTTCTCGATTTTAAATCTGCATCTGTTTTAAACATGCCAATTTGTGTAAATAAGATCAGGTAAATTCGATTCTGTCCTCCCTTTTTTTTTTTTTTTTCTTTCCTCTTTTCACTTCCTATCAACATCCGAAATGTAAATCAAATTCGTTCAACAGCGCACGCGCATAAAACTTTTTTTTTTTTTCATAAGAAGAGGGGGGGGGGGGGGAGCGAAATACTTTTTCGACGTTTAATATAACGTTCATTTTGATTGATTAATCAAAGTTCCAGCGCAAATACTTCTCGGTTCGGTCAACGCCGGTCACGTGAGTCCGAATAAAGCGGAAAGATGAAAGAAGCAAAACACAAAAAAAAAAAAGACGACATATGTAATTCGACATTGAAATTGGAAAAGAATGTACGCCGCACACAAAAAAAATATATATTGCAACGTCATGAATTTGTTGACAATACGATGGAGAACAAAAGTTAATAGTATTTAAAATGAAAACAAGAGAAAAAAAAAATTTTTTTTGGGGGGGTTTTGAGGAAGTCAAAGTAAAGGAAACGCGTTTAAAGGACATTTGACGACCTTTGCTTGTAACAATCATCGAATCACGTAGAGAAAAAGAAGAAGAAAAAAAAGCGCCCTCTATTTTTCACAAGGACAGAAACAAACAATGATAAATGAAGAAGAAGAAGAAAAAAAACGAGATAAAAAAATCTTCTCATTCTTCGTTCCCTATTTCGTCTTCTCTTTATTTTTATTTTTTTTCTTCTTCTTCCTTTCATTCTTTTTTGTCGTTAAACAAAACAAGAAATAAACAAGCACGAACAGAAAAGTACGAGAGTAAACAGAATTGTTCACGTTAACTCTTCATTTGTTGTTAATAAATAACTGCGGTTAAAACAGATGACACACAACGGCATCTGTCTGTCGCAATCAAAAATTCAATTAGATTCCAATTTCAATCCGAGCGTTAAATTTTTAGCCATAGGTATTTTTTTCTTTCTTTTTTTTTAAAAAAAAAAAAACCCGTTTTTTTATTTTATTTTTTTAAATTCGAAAGAAAAAAAAAGGAAGGGGACGGGGGAGGAAAATAAATTTCGTCGCCCTTCTCATCATCTTATTTTGTAGCGATAAGAAAAGCCAAGATAAATCCCATCCAATCAAAAAGTGATCATCGCTATACTTTTTTCAATGAACATTGGGAGAAAGAAAAACCTCCAATTTATAATTTTCCGAATAGATTTTCACTTTTCTTTCCGTCAAAAAAATAAATACAGTACACAAAATAAAATACGGTAGAGGGGGGAAAAAATCATTCAACGAAAAAAAATACTGTAAATGGATTTTAAAAAATAATAATTAAATTCTTAAATACGAAAGCGCTTGTTAAATCGGTAAAAATAATTTCCGGTACCATTAAATTTGAAATACTGTACATTATATCAATCAGGTCGTCAACCTTCAACAAAAAAAAAGTGATAATAAAAACTCTAAATCAAAACTAAATTCCAACAAAATGAACAAAAGGCGTGTCTTTGGATTCCTACATGTAAAAGATTGCATTTATTGGAGATGTTCCCATTTCAAAATCACGCATCCAATTTAAGACACCAAAATACTGTTGTCACTTTGTAATAATAATTTTATACTAACAGACAAAAAAATACGCTACATTCTTGCGCACAAATATTCAACCATTTCCTTTATTATTTTTGGTGTAGCCTGACATTTTCGGTACCGTAATCCGACAAAATAATGCTCACCATTAAGTCGTAATTTCCGTAGCCCACTCACAAACGTTTACGGTATTACTTGTTTGACAATAGTACAACAAAACTTCATAAAACAAACCACCTTGTTTTGACTACAACGCGTTGATGTAAAAACTGCCAAAAATAACGCTAACATAAAACAAGTGTGTAATTATTTTCTAAAAATAACCCGCAGGAAAATATAAACTAAAGTTAGAAATATACTAGGACGCTATTTACAGTCGCATCTCATAAGCCTACACAAGTTAGCCACAAAACTGCAATTGAAATTGCATAATTGTGCCATAGGTTTAAAGTAAATATTTATACTACTGTAATAAGTAATACGGTAGCTAGAAACTACCCTTTTGCATCCACGTGAATCGTCAGAATAGCCTAACATACCAGCATTCCCATCGTACCCTTAAGTAAATGCTTATAAGAGTTCTTTAGAAATACGAAAGAGTTAACAGTTAAACCTCTCGGCAAAACCACCTCCCATTGATGACCCCCTCCTGTTTCTCGATCACATCAAATACGTCCCTATGATTTTACCATGTTAATGCTTCTCCCAAAGTCGACCTATCTTAAGTCATACACCTGTATTTTCAACAGAGATTTCTATTTTCAAGCAATGATTTTGTAATTCTAACATTTGAGTGCGACTGAATTGATATAAAGAGTGTTACAATATTTTATTAAAATTTATAGCACCGGGTACAGCAATAGAATTCAAGTTAAAAAAATATCTAGCCAGAAAGTTTGATTTTAAATTCTATTTGAAGACCATAATTTTTAGTCTGACGCAACGACGATCTCGGTAGAGAGGTTTTACTATGTAACAACTAAAACTAGATAGCCCGCTCTAGCACTCACTAACCTTTCAGAATTTAACAAAATTTCGGTACTCAAAAATAAAAAAAACTATAATACCGGTAATTATTATTGTTATAAAGATAAGCTATCCCTGTAAATCGCTCCTTACAACACAAAAATTCGCCTTAAATTGCGTTTAAACAATAGAGAATCATAATAATAATTATCAACAATAGAATCTAATACTGTAGTATTGACTGAAAATGGTCGACTTTAAGTCTCGTCAATTCGATCGGTTTAGAACAATACCGGTTTCACTTTCACATTGAAAAATAATCGAAAAAGCTTTCTCGTTGAGGTACAATAATAATCTTACCTCGAGATTCAATTTCCACGACTTCAACTTTATTATTACCAACTTAAGCAATTTGTCGAAGAAAATCTTCCCCCCAACCGCCTCCTCGTTTGACATATCCCTTCATTACAATGCAGTCGGAGCTTTCCTACAACAATTTTAAACATCCACTCGAATGCGTTTCAATTGAAAAATAAAAAGTTTCATTTCAATTTCATTCATCCTTATTTCCAATTGTCTTTCTGGCTTGATAAATGCAAAGCTCTTTTAAACATAAAACGTCCCAATATTGAAAAGAATTAACAGAAAAATACGTACAGTACCGGTATAAAAAAAAAAAGAAGAGAGAGAAGCATTTGCTAACTGCGCGGAATAAATGTCCGCCATTTGTCATTTCTCATGTTGATCTAAGCGCCAGAGTGGGATGATGGGGGATCAAAGCAGCAGAAGTAACAAGATTTATGGATTTTTACAAGCCTCAAAATGATGGCAATCAATTTTTATACATATGAAACACGTACATCCATTGGTCAGACTCGGTCAAAACAAACGTTTTCATTTCAAAAAGTTAAATAATATTAATAATAAATAAATAAAATAATAACAAACTTCTCTCTTTCTTTTTTTTTTTTTCTTTTTTCGCCAAAAATAAAAGGGAAAAATTCGTAGAAATTCCCCAACCGCGGAAAAATTAATAAGCAGAAAATGAGAGTTTAGCGATGAATAGGTTGTCAGTTCGTCAGCAGATGGCGCTTTCCCGAACGACGACGCGCCGGCGGAGCTCCCAACAATAGCACTGACCACAAAATGTTAACGCAAGTCGCCATTTTGCATCTCCCACCCACTAACCAACCGTCTCTACTTGGCCGTCACGTGACTCGACAACCGCAAAATAGGATTCATGTGACGTCACCGCGTTCCCGTGCATCTCCTCCTCAACATCCCCCTCGCCGCCACCACCCATCCCTTCGCCGCCAGCGTAACTTTTCACTCGTTTTAATTGTTGGAAATCAATTGCTTCTAATGAGGTTGTAAAACAAACCACCAGAGAGCGTTGGAATAGCTTTACGTTAAGCTAATGAGGAGAAAGAAGAAAAAAAACTCACTTCCCCCCCCCCCCCCCTTCCCTCTCTCCCTCCCCATCAGAACTTCAATCAGCGTTCGAGTGAATAGAAAATCGTAATTCCTATTAATTACTACTGATAGCGTTTGTCGGAGACATTCCACACGTCGTTAATACACTTTCAATAAAAGCTCTGACGTAGGCGCTTTTCAAATTCTCTACAAAATTTTTTTTAAAAAAAAAAATCTTCAAAATAAATTCCGTATTAATAAAATTATTACAGCTTGATCAAATTTGCCTTAGTATAGCCTACTGTGCCTAGCTAGAGGGTTATAGTTATCATAAGACCATTGTAACATTTTTTGTCTGTTGGGAAAATGTTGAAATTGTCGTGAAATAGTTTTGCAATGTCCCCCTCCTTAATATTCATTGCTCACAAAGTTTTTTAATCTGCTATTGACAACTAAAACGTCACGTTGTTTGGCGAAATAATAATAAAAAAAACGTCACGCTAAATTTTACCGGAGACATAATTTTTCTTCTATGGATATTTTCTTTTCGAGAAGCAAGTTGGACATTTACAACTGGGTAAAAATAGCTTTAATAATACACAGAAGACATAATGCAAGCGTTTTCTTGCTATTTTCATCTACCGATCCTACGAATTAAATTAAAATTAATTCGAATTTTTTCAATTATTCGAAAGTTCTCATATATTCCCCCCCCCCCCCCCCCCCC